>JBBMJZ010413104.1:18704150-18722352 GCA_037833815.1 Zingiber zerumbet | reverse complement strand
GAGCGTATTCGTCTTTTTTGCCACAATTGAGCAGAGGATGTGGGGTTCAAATCTCGACAAAGCCGAGATAAAATACCTCCCTTATGTGCTAGTCACTATTCCAAATGCTAGTAGCTCAGTTAGTAGCCGCCCATGATTTACCTCCTCCGTATTGGCTCTGGGACGGGTTGGCGGAGGCGCTTGAGGCGAGCGTATTCACCTTTTGCCACCTTGAGCAGAGGATGTAGTCCCCTCAAAATGATTTAGTGACTAGCGTATAAGGATTGTCATCATGAAGTTTGGGGTTCAAATTTCAGTAAAATTAAGATAAATACCTCTCTTATGTGCTAGTCACTATTCCAAAAGTCAGTAGTCGTCCGTGATATACTTCTTCCGTGTTGACCCTGAGATAAATTGGTGGGGGCAATAGGGGTGAAAGCAGAGGATGTAAGTTGATAAAAAAATAAATGGCACTGCAACCAAGAATAATTGTAAAATAGACACTTGAAGGAAAAAAGGAATTATGTAAAAAATGGAGCACAATTGGATAGGTTTTATTCAAAGACTATAATATTATCTGATCGTTGGACCTCTTATCCGGTAGAAATTGGCACGTAGCTTTTATAATGTATAGAACTTTATATCAGTTTGATTCTACGATAATAATTTTATATCATTTTAATTTTACTTTTCTAAAAGATAACATAATTAAAATAACATTTTATAGGGATTCCATAATACTCTTTACATTTTAAATGAATATTATTTAATCATAATCATCCGTGTGAAGCTAACATGTAACTTCTACACGTTATAAAAACTAGCATAGAGTTTCTATAACATGTAAAAGATAGTTGTTAACTTTATATCATTTTTTAAGTGATAATCTAATATTCAAATAAGCATTATATGATAATGGAAGGGTATTTTGGATAGTTACACTCTCTTTAAATGGGGTGCAAGAAGATTCATTAATGAAGGGGAAAAAGATGGGAAGGGAGAGAAAGAGAGAGAAAGTAAAATATTTATCTTATCTTATCTTATTTGGGAGGAAGAGAATAATCATTTGGGAGAAAATAGGAGGAAAATAAAGGTTATATATATAAAACAAGAAGATCCTCTTTTTCTTTAATAAATCTGAAATAAGAATAAAATTTAAATAATTTATCCTTCCACCTTCTTACACCCAGGGGTAAAGAATTTCACTTCGAGCATGTAAGGATAAATTTTACCCCTCTTTACTCTTTCCCTCCCTAACTTAGTCCCTCCTAAACAATGGTCAAAATTCCCTCTCTCTATTTATCCTTTCCCCCACTTTACTCACCTCCTCTGAAATATAAAGTTAGCGTTAAGTAAGACATCTATTTGACTTTAATTGAAAATGGAGAACTCATCTACTTTGTAAAAGATGGGCGCCCATCTTTTTTATTTTGCTGAAAAGAAAAAGAGACACAGAGTAGAGGATGGAAGTTGATAAGAAATGAATGGCCCTGCAAGCCCAGAGTAATTGTAAAGTGCACAGGAATTCTGATGTACAAATGGAGCGCAATTGGATAGCTTTTATTCAAAGGCTACACTGATACAACACATTGCAGTGGCAGCAGAAATACCGAACACAATTTCAATATCAAAAGGGTGAACAAGATATAGCAAACCCCTGGATCATCAACTTTAGGTAATCTATTCATTTGCAACCCCGATACAACACCTAGTTGGATCGTGAAGGAGAAAGATCTTTACCTATTTCCGTGAAGGAGAAAGATCTTAGTTTTTACTCATATCATGCAGTTTTTCTATTGTGGGTTTGGCGCACGACTGTTAGCAGACGAGACTCTTGATCCCCATTCCAAAAGCTCTTTGCTCGTATCATCTTTGTGCACAATTACCTCGATAAAACACAGGCAATCCTTCTTGTCTCCTGTGGCTGTAGCTATCGACTCTTCTAATTGCTCCTCAGTGTTCACCTGCAATAAACCACCAGGGTTTTACCTGTCAAACTGATTTCAAAACTTAGATCTGTCATCAATGGCTGCGACTTGCAACGAACTCACCTTGCAAGTCCAACATTTGCCTGCTTGATTGTTTATGGCATCAACAACTGCAGTGTAGTTCCAGTTCTTGATCACATTGTAAGGCCCATCATGGATCTCTACTTCGATAGTGTATCCACCATTATTAATGAGAAAAATAATGCTGTGTTGCCCTTGCTGGATCATTGTAGATACATCTTGAGCAGTCACCTATAGAATTATAGGCCAATTATCCAAGAGCACCATTGATAATCAGTAATCATGAAAAGAAAAATGAAGACAATGAAAACATAAGAGCTGTCTCATTTCTTAGTCTTAGAGATTGGATCTATATGAAAACAAAATATTAATACCAGTTCCTTTCACCTCCATTGATGCCCAATTTTCTCTGAAAATATACTCTCTTTTTTTCCAAAAGTGATATATATATTACATTTCAATCATAGATAATAAACCTCATTTGAGCCGCACAAAAAGAAGGATATTTGAGTAGTAAATAAAAGAATGAAGAATTTAGAAGAAAAATATCCAAAGAGACAATGTTTTCTCTTTAAATTTGTTTAGTCCATCAACAATAATAGCTCTTCAATTTTATAAAAAACATTAAGAACAGATTAACAATTTACCTGGAAACTCCCATCTCCTATGCAAGCAATAACACGCTTTTCCTTGGCAGCTTGAGCATATCCAAGAGTGGCACCTACTGACCATCCAATTGATCCGTACTGCATTTGGAATTCATACCTGAGAAAATTGTATCACTAGGTCAACCGTTTGATGGCTTCATGATCACAATTCAAACCATTCACAATGGTAAAACGATGACGAACTCACCCGCAGTTCTCCGGCAAATGAAGCTTTTGGCAATTGAACCATGAATCACCAGTCTCTGCAATGACAGAGGTCTCTCCACTCAGCATACTCTGCTTGAAAGAAAACAGATGACAAACTCAATACAAACAAGCACAAACTTGAACTAAATGAAGCTGAATTTGACTTTCAAAGGCATGCCTGAATGTGCTTAAAAAGGATATTAACCCTCAAAGGTTCGTTGTTCTCTCGTCTCATCGGCATGCTTGGAGGGACGTAGATACGACGGTAATTCTCCATAGCAGTAGTGTTCCTCTTCAGCTTATGAGACAGTGCAGTCAAGAATTCAGCCATGAAAACCCAACCAAAAGAGGGGCCATTGCCGACGGTGACACGGTTCCGCTTTGCCACCACAGCTTTTTCCTTCTTTATCAGGAGAGAATACCCCACAGAGCTGTAGTCGTTAAAGATTGGGCCGACGAACATGTAAGCATCAGCTGATTCCACAATCTCTCCACAGAAGTTGGTGCTCACGGCGCCCCAGTAAGTCCCGATGAAGTGAGGATGGTGCTCCGGTACCAGTCCTTTGGCTGATGGCATGATGGCTATTGGATAGCCACACGAGTCTGCGAGCTCCACGAAAGCTTGCTGTGCTTTGGCCACCCTCAGATTGGGTCCGGCGACTAGTACTGGCTTCACGGCCTTGTTCAAAAATGCTGCTGTTGCTTCCACGGCAGCCTCCAGTCCTAATTGGTTGCTCACCCTGCAAAGGACCATCGTCTCTCATTTTAACGAGAATTGAAGACAGAGAGAGAGAGAGAGAGCATCGAACACCTACATGGGCGCGAGGAAGTAGGGAACAGGCTCGTTTGCGAAGGTGGGATGAGGTATCCCCGGCAAGTTGCAGCTGATGCTGATGTACACGGGCTTGCTCTCTTTCAAAGCCGTGGATATTGCGGTATCGATCATCTCATGCGCATCGTCCAAATTATTGATCACCGCCTACAGATTGGGGCAGATCAACGAAGCCGCGTTTAAGATCGGATAAACCCTAGATTTCGCAACGAAATTGGGGGGAGAAGGCCGTGGTACCTGGTGGCAAGTGACAGTCTGGAAGCATCGGAGCTCCTGGGAGAAATCGGGGAGGCCGATAGTGTGGTGGAGGATGCGGTTGGTGCCGTAGTCGTTGGAGTTGGGGCCGCCCACGATGCAGATCAGCGGGAGGTTCTCGCTGTAGGCGCCGGCGATGGCGTTGAGCACGCTGAGACCGCCAACGGTAAAAGTGACGACGCAGGCTCCGACGCCTCGTGCGCGGGCGTAGCCGTCGGCGGCGTACCCGGCGTTGAGCTCGTTGCAGCAACCGACGAGGCGGAGGTTGGGCTCCGCGATGAGCTGGTCGAGGAGGGTGAGGTTGAAGTCGCCGGGGACGGAGAACACGTCGCGGACACCCACCTGCACGAGGCGGCGTGCCAGGTGGCGGCCTAAATTGGCCTCCGGCGTCACGACCGGCGCCGAGGGAGCGATGTGGTCGCAGTGCGCCGTAGGAGGACAGCCCAAGACGCTCTTCGCAGTAGGCTCCGCCGCCGCGTCAACGGACCCAATCCTAGTATCCATGGTCACTGAACGCGAGAAAACAAACGAGAAAAACTCTCAATTTTTTGCTTCAGAAAACCCTTTTTTTTCGCTTCTCCTTTGACTTGTGTTCTTCTCGAGAATCAAACGGGAGTACTTATCGCAACTTCAAAATTATTTTCATCTATTGTTTGAAAAAATAATTTTTGGTTGTCAGGCCAAAAAGTGAAACCAGAGGCGGCGATGGGGACTGCTGCGATCTGGAAGAGGTATTCAGATCGCCGGATTTGCGGAATAGGATCCTTCTCGGTAACCTTACCTCCCTCCACCTCCGCAAAGCTGCTTCAGTTTGGTGTTCATAATATTTTTCTATAAATTAACTGTTAACATTGAATTATTGGTGATTAACTGTGCGACGAGATGTGGTTTAGTCATTAGTTTTTTTTAAAAAACTTTAGTCAAGTCGATTTGAAATATTTAATTTATTTTAAAATTTACTTTTTTCAAAAATACCACGCATCTCAATTAATTATGCATATGAAGATTCGTAGAATAAAAAATTGATTCCTTAATTAGGGATCAATCTAATCCAATATAATAAAATAACACGAAGCCAAGGAAAAGATTCATCTTGATTTGTCATAACATTTTTATAAACTAAATATTAGTTTGGTTTAAAAAAAAATATAAGGGCATCTCCTATCGAAACAATATAGTGATTAATGTTAGAAGCAAGGGAGGATGGAACTTTGTTTGAACGTGAACCACTTTATTTAAGGAAATTTTGTCCCCACTAAGTTGCTGTTGGGTTTAGTGACAAATTCCCTCCAGGATACTCAAACAAAATGGAATCTATAGACAGCAATTCTATAGATTCCTCCAAAACAAATTAGAGAAAAAGTGATCACCGAGAAGATGTTAAAAGGACATATATAGTGTACAATGCAACGAAAGGATGTGAAGACACTTATTCATGAATGGACACCATAACTGTCGCATTCATTCATCAAGATAAAATTAATGCAAAATTCAATGCAAAATTCAAAATTAAGAGGTTTTAATTTCGAATCTTAAATTAATGTTATCTATGTGCCCACGTGCCCCAATTGTCCAAGTGCCCATCTTTGACATATATATATTAATATGCTTAACTTGGTCACCAAGGTCACCAATCAAATACAACACACTTGATGCACATCCTTTAATAAGCCCATTAAATATCTTCATTTTTTTCAATGTGGGACTAAACATATATTACTAATTATATATATATTCAATAATTAATAAGTCTAAGTCAGATAATATTAAATTTAGAATGATTAATTTGATCCTATAAAACTTTTTTATAGATCATTTAGATAAATTAAAAAAGTATATATAAAGACTCATATGAGAGCTAACATGAAAAGCTATTAAAAAAAATTTTAACCATCAAAGTATCTGGTTCGAGTATTTAAAGATGCTTGTGAAATAAAAATAATAATAATTATTATGTAAGATTTAAGATTTGTAATTTAAGAATATCTATACATTACTAATCGCATCCATATTATTAATTTTTTTTAATCTCAAAATTAAGAATATATATGGGTCTAATAATTAATGATATAAAAAAAATTTGATATTTAATGTACAGAGCAAATAGAAAGTAAAAAATAGAAAAGTTATAGGGAAGTTTTTAATTATAAAGAGAATGATAATTTTATGCTTTAATGTGTCAATGATGCATAAATGAATTAAACATGGCGCTTAATTTTTAGCATTTAGTGACAAAATTGTTGATTAACTCGTTCCGGTAAGTTGGACTCCTTGTCGTTTTGCGTTGTCGGGTTGCGTGTGCAGCGTCGGCAGTTCATGATTCATGAACAACGGCTGTGCGCGCCAAGCCGATCCCCGCGAACGCTGCCCGCTGTTTTGACCGAAAAATTTTGCGGCAAGAGTCCACGGAATTTGACTGCCAAATTCTGGTGCGGCGGATGGCGGCATCGTGCAGGTACATGCCAGCTTCGACTGCGGCGCTGACATGCATGTCATACCCGTGTGACGTCGACCTGAATTGGAGTCTCTGGATTCGCCGCGCTTTCTCCTTTCCGCTTATTTGAAAGCATGGATCACGATGATATCTAATATATAAAGATAGGAATAGAAAAAATAATAATAATACGTAATAATTCATGAGTCAATAATCATACGCCTTGTAGGTACCTTCTCAGCATTTATACTAATAATTAATACTCATCCATAATTTAACTTCTCCGTATTTATTTAGAAATGGATTGACTGAAATAAAAGAACCATAGCCGTATAAATTTTTTATATAAAAAATAATAAGAGAAAATTATTAATAAGTGTTAAAATTATTTTATTTTCTTTGTGAAAAAAACAAATTCAGAGAGTTTCATTTTGTGTTATTTTATAAACAAGTAAAAAATGGGGGGAAATCACTTTATTCTAATTTAGTTTTTTATATTTATTTATTTATTCGAAATGCAATCTTATGTTGGGCCCAGTTGTTCTTGGGCCCAGGCTCGGGCGGAGCTAGAGCCCAGAATTGTTCATTCTGGCCCTCTTCAGGCTTCGAAGGTGTTCACGTAATTGAATTAACCGGCAGGCATCGCGTGACTACTTCCTCGTCTCGTCCTTCTTCCTCCAACGCATCGGCTCCATCTGCTCCGTTGCCGTATCCTAATCTCCACCACCCGAAGCCTTCTTCCCTCCATGGGGACTGGCGCCTCCAAGAACTCCGACTGCTCCCATGGAGGCCGCGAGGGGCAGCTCTACGTCGCCCTCAAGATGGAAAATTTCAACGTCCGAGGAGACCTCATCCCTCACGTCTACGGCTCCGTCCCCATCACCGGCTCCTGGGACTCCGCCAAAGCCGTACGCTTTCTTAACATCGTCTCCCTATGCTCATCCATTTCATACTCTTTTTATTGGTTTATGACGATTCCGGTTGCTCGACGATCGTATTTTCGCTTAGCTCTCGATGGCGCGGGAATCGGCCTCGTCGTGGGAACTCAGCTTCGTCGTGCCTCATAATCATGGTAAAATTTTCTACTTGGACCTCGATTGTGTCATGCGAGATTGTATCTTCATGTCTTGAATTGTAACTGCTTGGCTGTTGGTGTTTTGTAGAGACGCTAGATTTCAAGTTCTTGTTGAAGCCCAAGTTTAGCTCAGGGCCGTGCGTGGCGGAGGAGGGGAAGAGCCGGCTTCTCACAGGAGGGTCGCTGGAGGAGGGGGATTCCAGGCCGGCAATGTTCAAGGTTAGCGGTGATGAGGAGGTGCTCGAGTTTAGGGTGTTCATCAAAGTCGACATTTTGTCCCCGTTTGATCTTGCTGCAAGCTGGAGAGCTTATCAGGAAAATATTGAACCGTCAAGAGTTCGTGGAATTCCAGATGTCAGTATAAATGTGGCGCGTGAGATGGGTGTAGAGGTACTTCTGGAAGTAACTTCGTTTTGTTGCTCGTCTGCTGCTGCTTAGTGTTCCAAAATTATGCAGTCGAAAGCAATTTACTAGGAGAAGATACACTATTGCTGTTCACGAATAGTCTTCCTACAGAGAAAGTACGCAAAACAATTCACCATGGTAGTTAACATGGTATCTTATGAATTAGAAGAAAATATATCTATGGGAATTGTCTACCCAATAGATTAAATTTATTCCCTTCCAGTTTCTGAGTTCTGATTACAGAAAAAGGTCACGATCTTCTGCTTACAAGAAAAGAAAATTTAATGGAAATAAATGTTACTATATTTTAAAGAAATTATTATCATTAGTTTATTTTGCCTTCTAGGGATGTAGTTAATCTTCTTTGAGCGCATAAAAACCTTTGACTCTGGTAGGCATCCAATCCTTGGTAATATAAGAAAGGACTGCTGAATCTTGTCTAACTAAATCTTTTGCAATTATTGTATTGTGTTCAAGAAAATGCGATTCTTGATGCTCTTTTTAGGAGTAGTTTTGTAAAAAAAAGTTTTTGCTTCTCCCTGAATCATTTCTTCTGATTATTCTTAACATCCCTAAATTCCTACTTACAAATAAGCATTTCCAACAAAAAACTATAATAGTGATATTTTGGTAAAAATCATAATAGCTTGTGAAACTATCCACGAGTTGATCTTTATGTCCTTTCAGTCTTTTTATTACCTTAGGCATAATGCTTTGAATGACATGTGCAAGTGTTGCATTGCTATATAGGTAATATTACCTTAAATAACTTGTGATGTATCTGTTCAGATAATGCTGATTTGAGGTGTTACAGGATGTCAATGTTGGTTTGTGAAACATTCAGAATGGCACACCTATAATGACATTCGAGTTCTAGTTAGTGTTTGTTGAACTACTTGTGATCATTTTTAGATAGATCTCTCTAGACCTTATCTTTTGTTGTGATTTGCATTTGAATATCCTGGATAATAATGTTTCATATATTGTATCTCAATTCTTTGGTGTGATGCTTTCAGATGGTAAAATAGCAATTTTAAATTCAATAATAAAAAGTTTACAGACTTACACTTGGGTTTACTCATTTTAGATTTGGCAATCTATGGCAATATTAATTTGTATTTCCTCTTTCAATTTGTGTTAATATCAATATTCTTACCCTTGACTATCCATTGCTTATTGCCAATTGACATTGTTGTAAGCATGCTGCAATTTCATACTCATCCATTCTTCCTACCAGAATGGTTCACCCTCTACCTTGGAGCTTGATTTAGAACACTATGTTGTTCCAGCACCATCTTCCATTACTGGTGCTGTTTATGCAGCTAACTTGGCAGCGACACCAAGATCATTATCTAGTAGGAATTTCTCCAAATATGATGCCTCAACTGGTGGATCATATGGCTTAAGTAAAGCTGGTGGCTATTCTAACAGTTGCAAGGTACTGACATTGTGTTATATTTCTATGCTGTTTGATGATATACTTGATCTTCTGATATCCGTATCTTCGTACCAATTTAGTTGATAATCTTTCATTCCAGATATTCTTCTTCTTTTCTTCCTCAGGACATGGATAACTTTGTCGGAGATCCTCCTAAACTTCTTCCAGTTCCTGGTATGGTAGAATCAGAGTCAGTGGGCACATTCTCATCAGTGCCAAAGCAAGATGGTCAGATAGGACTCTTTGTAGATAGGGGTGTTGGATCTCCTAGACTTGTTAAATCAGCTAGTGCAGGCACATTCACATTTGATCTCAAGTTGGACAGTGAAACAAAGGTTTGTTCAATCAGAAAGAGTCCTCTTGTTTATTCGTGAAAAATTGACATTGATTTGTTTTGTCATTATTAGTTGGTCTGTTTGTTTCTCTAATCAGTATATTCTGTCTGAGCACTAATCACATGCTTCTTCTGCAAGATCTTGTCATTTTCTCAACAAACTTGCTTGTACTCTTGTGAGTTTTGGTGTGATGGTAAACCATATCGCTGAACTAAATTCCTAAATGCATAAACTTGTCTCACTGCCATGTGGACATGCCCCTGGATGCAAGCTTCTTTGCTTGCAGAACTTTCTCAACTAGCTTCCTCCTTTTTCCATTTCTGACTGGCATGAGAACTGCTCTGCCTAAATAGTAGAAAACCTTATAGATTGCTGGATTTTGTTGGATTTCTTTGACTATGCCATCTCACAGTGCTCTTTTGGGGATGGGTGCAAGCCAGAACAATTTTTGATGGGAAAAAAAAAATCTGATTCTTCTTCTTATTCATTGATTACTTGAAGGGAATGCCAGCAGCTGCCGGAGCAGTTGCAGCTGCAGCTGTAGCTGATCAAATGCTTGGGCCCAAGGAGGATAGTAGGTTGGCCATTGTTCTGGTAACAAACTGGTACTTTCTTCTTCGGATTTTTTTTTCTTTTCACTTCTATGCTCTACATTATTGTCTTGTGCTCCTATAGGTTGGTTTGCCAGCCCGAGGAAAGACCTTCACAGCAGCCAAGCTAACTAGGTATTTGAGATGGCTAGGTCATGAAACAAAACATTTCAATGTTGGAAAGGTAAAGACTCTATTTTCTTGATTTTGCCTTCATGACATAGTCAGATTTGTTAAACTAAAGTTTTGTTAGGTGATCTCATCTGATAAAACACTAACCTGCTTTTCTTTTGCATGTGCATTGGCTAACAGTATCGCCGTCTTAAGCTTGGGACAAATCAGGTATGTTAAGTGACTTGTTTTTTCTTTTATGATATTTGTTGATTGGGTCATTTATCGCATAGCCTAAAAGCACATGTAGACTTTAAACTACATGGATTGAGTTACAAACCTCTTATTGTGACATTTAAATCCATTATTTCTCTCACATATATTGATTGCGATGTTCTTCCATAGTTCTTCATTCATCGATTTCTTAAGTTTCTTCCTTTTATAGTGCTTAGTAAATCACATTTCATTATGCAGTCAGCTGATTTTTTTCGTGGGGACAATCCAGAAGGTATGGAAGCTCGCAATGAGGTTAGGAATAAGCATGACATTACAGCTGCTCTTTGTTTGCTTTTGATCACGAATCACAGAGGTGCTAAATATCTATGTCAGTCTGTTTGTTATGGTGTTTTGTATTATATGTTTCTATTTTCCTTCTACACTTTCTTAAAACTATTTCTATGTATTCACAAAAAGTACTTGGACCACACTTATTGTACTCAACTTCATTATCTAGGTGGCAGCTTTGGCTATGGATGATATGATAGCATGGATGCAGGAGGGAGGTCAGGTAAATTTCTAATCATTTTGTGATAAAAGTGGTAATAAGATAATTCATTCTCTTTCTGGTGTTTCATAGGTTGGTATTTTTGATGCCACAAATTGCAGCAGAAATCGTAGGAACATGCTGATGAAAATGTCTGAAGGAAAATGCAAGGTACATATACGAGTCAATCAATTTGTGTTATTATCTGTTACTTTTTGTTCTTGAATTTCAAGTTACTAGACAAGTCAATTTTGCCAAGAGAGTTTCTTGCACTAGTGAAGCTGCTACCGATTATCAGAAAGTATCCACATTTAATTAGATATTCACAAGAACCAGATTCAGTTGCGTCTTTGGTCTTTTTTTCCCCGTGACTAGGCCTACCTATTTTAAATCTAAGAAGTGATGGAGTTGGTTAATATCCTAATTTGAGTTGTTTCTGATTCAATGAATTTCAGAAAATAGTGCATAAACCAAGAAGTGCATTTGTAACTATTATGATGAGATAAAACTTGAAACTTCTTGGTCCCTCATCTTGTTCTATCATGTGCGCTTTACAAATTGAAAAACGTCCCTACTGTTTTTCATTGACTTGTTAATTGTCTCAAATAATGTGCATATTTTCTGTTTTCCATTTCTGAATGTTTATCTGACTTTGTAGATCATATTCCTGGAAACAATATGCAATGATGAGCGCATAATAGAAAGAAATATACGCTTGAAAATTCAACAAAGCCCTGATTATGCAGAAGAGTGAGTTATTTTGTACTTTTAGATAACCATATGTTCATATGCCATGATCCGAAGTGCAGCAATTATTCTGCAGACCAGATTTTGAAGCTGGAACAAGAGATTTTAAAAAGCGCTTAGCCAATTATGAAAAGGTTCTAAACAGAATTCACTTCTTCTAGATCTATATCTTATGGTGTTCACTTTCAGTT
Organism: Zingiber zerumbet; assembly: GCA_037833815.1. Lineage (NCBI taxonomy): Eukaryota > Viridiplantae > Streptophyta > Magnoliopsida > Zingiberales > Zingiberaceae > Zingiber > Zingiber zerumbet. The sequence continues at coordinate 18,710,334 of JBBMJZ010413104.1, read as the reverse complement.
GCTCATTAATCAAAATGAAAAATATATTCTCCTTTCTAGGTTTATGAGCCTGTGGAAGAGGGTTCTTATATCAAAATGATTGACATGACCAGTGGACAAGGTGGGCAGATACAAGTGAGTTTATTTCTTCATCTTAATAGTTGGATGCACCCTTCTTCTGCTTCTTCTTCTTTTCTTTTTTTTTTTGAAAAAGGGTTTGAATGAACAGTCTGTTCACTCGTAAATATTTCATTGATCAACTATGTGAACAGGACTTTGGGGACAAGTATTTCCAAATAAAAGCAGGTGAGATCCAGAGCTCAATGCCTCATGCAAACTAACATGGAACTGTCAAAATTATATCCCTAGATGCCTACTTGTCCTTTTTTCCAGAAAAAGATCAAAGTTAGGAGAGAATCCTACCACTATCTAGTATATATATCTACATCTACCTGTTCTATTAGAGAGAGAAAAAAAACTTACAGTGTCAGCCAGGATAATATGATGCTCCAAGTAGGAGAACGTAAGTTGGTCTAGTTTAGCTAAGATAAGGTATCTATGGTAAAAGTAGCAAAATAACTACAGATTCAGCTGCTAACAAGACTAGTTTTACACCTGTGGTGAGACTAGACCACCTCCTTAGTACGGATCAGAAAGAGCATAATGCAACTGTTAATTGAGTTACTAGTATAGTTGAATTGAAAATGAATGAGATATAATAACTAATCGTGTACCATCTTGCTAAATCAAAGGAGCCTGGAATATGAACCTTCCTGACTGAATCTTAAAACACTGGAGATTGGCAGAAGCTGAATTCATCTGCTTTCCATTGTTCAGTTATTCCTTTATCAAGACATAAATCTGCTTTGTGATTTTGCTTAGGAAAATTTTGCTTTTTGTTATTTTTTTTCTATCCTAATCATACTAGCCATAATTTATTAGTCCTGTACCAATCATAAGGGTGGGCTTTCTCTTGTAGTTTGATTGAAAATAATTGTCTCATTGCAACCAGACATTCCATACCCAAGCTTGGCACTAGGATAGAGTGGTGATTCTAGAAAAGCCATATAAATCATCTATAATGAATCTGTTTAAGCAAAGTTCCAACTTGAGATCCAGATTAGCAGCAATTACGTACCATTCAGTTTTAGTGAGCCCTGACCTAATAGGTGGTATGCAGATTCTTTATTTGAGCAGAAAGTACACCTCGGATCAGTAATGGCCATGCCTTTCCTGAAATGCATATCCTCTGTGTTGAGTACATTTTTCAGGATTATCCTGGTCAAGATTTTCACTTTCTTAGATGCGAAAAAGCCCTAAATCTGACAAAAAGGATCCTGCAGATGCTGTTTCAGTTAGAAATTTGTAGGCTGTTTTATCACTGACAATGCCATTGTCCGTCCACTGCCAAGCCAGTGAATTTACTGAATTGTAGTTCCAGTTCAGGTTGTTGATTATATCTTTAACAATTTAAAGCTGATGTAGATGTGCCAATGGTGTTCTATCTGATAAACCCAATCCCAGATCCAATGCTTCCAATTGCACTTCATTCATCCTTATTTCTGGAATTGAACAGACTCTAAACTTCAAGGAATTCTGTGGTTAAAACAGGATTTGTAGACCAACTGTCAAACCATCAAAATGTATTATTTTCATCTCCAATTTTCCTATCCAAACCTACAGATATAAACTCCCTGATTATTGATAGATTTGTCTAAAGATGGGGCCAATTCTTATCAATCTTTAGCAGCATGTAAGGCCTTTATTTACTTTAGACAGATTGTTTTGCTACTTGGTGCGGTATGAGATTTGTCAGATCATGATTATTAAGTATTAATGATAACTCTTCCATACATTTCAGCCATCTGGGTGTGAAGCCATGCAATTTGAGAACTAGAAAGAGGCTTTCGCTGACACTACCCATGCTTTTCATAATCTACCTTGATCAAAGCAGCTTCCCTCTTTCCTTTGTCGCACCAATTTAACATTTTTGTAGCAGTCATAAAGCAATCCTTAGCTCTATGTTTTTCAAATAGGAAAATCGGAAATCTTGATATTAGAATCCATATCAATTTGGGGTCTAATGGCCAACACCTTGGAATCACCTTGACGTTAAGGGTTTCCAGAGCAATTGGTCCAAAGTCTGCTGGATTGGGCTTTGTCAGATGACACATAGGCATGTCCTGTTGTCTATGCTTTGAGAGTTGGATTTGAGCAGATCCTTTTGTGGTAAGGTGGTATGGAAATTGGCACTTGCTATTTCATGGTCATGCATATACATAATCGTACAAGGCTAATGCTTGTTCATATATGAGTTGCTCCTACCATAAAGATACACTGAAATATCCTGCACCCAATATGTAGCACACAAGGATGTTATATATATATTTTTATAAGTATCACATTCCTTTCATTAAACTTCCGTGAGATCACTAAAAACAAAGTAATAAATGCTCAAACTAGGGATTGACACAATCTTGACAGTTCTTCATTAACTTTTGGTGTCATAGAAGAATTAAAGATGAAAATTATAGCTTATTTAGAAATTTAAAAAACTGAAAGAGAGCTTCAAGCAGTTAAAGAGGGAAGCAGGCTAAGAGGAGTGTTGGTTGGCGGATGAGTAAAATAAAAATAAGAAGGTTGGTTGTAGATGTGTACTGTGCGGCTAAGCGACATGCACCTTATGAATTGAATTATACATTATAGACACATGGACATTGGAAATTGTATAGTCCATGCGATGGCTCCTGGTCAAACTTGTGAATACTGACCATACTAGGCCACATGGCTGGCATTTGAAACCCTTAGCTCAAGGCACTTGAACTCTCTTATTGCTGTCTGAATGCCTCAGTTACATTTAACGAGCTCCATACCTCACTTCTCGCTACCTGAAAAAAATTATTGCCTTATGCCTTTTTAATAAAATCAATATTCGGTGAGTAGCACTTAGCATGTAGTCCTGTCTCAGTCAATTGTTAAATTTATAAAGGCTGAATGTGCTTCCTCAGTATTAAATTACTAGTGTTTCGATTTTGTAATTTTTAAAGGTTTGCTTAAGTTTTTGATGATTCCTTCCCTTCCCCCTATTCAGGTTAACAATATTGGTGGTTATCTTCCTGGAAGAATAGTCTTCTTCTTGGTACACATTTCAATGACAACCTTGTAGAAGTTACTTTTAAATTTTCTGCTTCCTCATGTTATATCCCACCCTGCAGTTTATTAAATGCCATCTATAGAAGATCAGAACGATGTTTTTTAACGCTATCTCTTATTCTGTCTTTCATCCTTCATTAGCCCTCTCATATGTTTGCAATGATTACATTTTCTGACCCAGTTGATCAAACTGTTCATTAATTAATAGCTATCTAACTTAAAATTACTAGAGAAAATCACACATCTTCTCCTATAGATTCTTAGGCAAAAGCTTTTGGCATTCATGCAATTTGGACTTGTATTGCAGGTGAACACCCATCTCACACCCCGGCCTATTTTGCTCACTCGGCATGGAGAAAGCCGAAGCAATGTTAGAGGAAGAATTGGAGGTGATGCAGTTTTGAGGTTAGATATTTTTGTCTTTGCAAGATATATTGTAATTATTTCATCTTATGTTGACATTGTCTTGAAGTGCCATTCGTGTTAGAACCTATACATTAAAAATATCTGTCTTCTTTGAAGTATCTCACATTTGGTGAAAAGTGGAATTTTTTAAATCTCATTATTTACCACAAGGAAAGAACAATAGTTATCATGATAGCCTTGATAAGAATCATTACCTAAAAAATTACCCTACCTTTTTGCAATTCCTATGGTCATGTAATAGTGATAGAGCAAATATCCTACTATCAAGACTGCTCATCCATGCATCTAGTCTTTTCTCAGTTCTCTAGGAAAAATTTGAAGTAGAGCTGTAGTGTCCGCCTGCATAATTGAGGATAATTGCTTCACTTTTTTTCCTATATTTACCTCTTCTAAACAAACTCCAATTCTCCACATGCATAAGAATTTGTTTTCTTTCAATTTTGGGGCAGTGAAGCTGGGGAACTTTATGCAAAGAAACTTGCGAACTTTGTTGAGAAGAGACTGAAATCTGAGAGGACAGCTTCTGTAAGAGCTCATTTCCTTTAGTATTCTTGTCTAATTTTCAACTTCTGTAGAGCACTTCAGTATTGCTTTCTCTACAACTTCTACATTATTACATCAATAGAATTTAGGACAATTATATATACCATAGCACATGGATAAAGTTGATTCAGGTGAAATATATTCTGCTAGTATAGGCATATTTACTAAAATTGTGCTTATTGGTGCCATATATGACATGAATGTTTATGTGATCTTACCAATGTTATTGAGACCAGGTAGTTAAATGATTCTATCACGTAGCCTGTAACTTTGTAATATTCGAAAAAGTAGTTCTATTTCTTACAAGTTTTACTTGATTATCTCAGATATGGACTAGCACACTCCAAAGAACAATTTTAACAGCAAGCCCAATTGTTGGTTTCCCAAAGGTACGGTCTATCCACACTTAGATTTTAAGCTTGATGATATAATGTGCACTTTTAAATTTTTGATCAGTTAAATTTTGTCAATTTAATGCCATCATCATTACTAGATACAATGGCGTGCTCTTGAAGAGATTAATGCCGGAGTATGTGATGGAATGACTTATGAAGAAATAAAGAAAAACATGCCTGAGGAATATGAGTATGCGACAAAATGCTGTGTTAGTTCATTCATTTTGATAAGTTGGTTCCATAAGGATGCTTTTAGTTGCTTGATTTGGAATGTACTTACTCTTTTTTCATATCTAAGAAACTAGTAAAACTTACAGACATATTTATTGCTTGTAAATAGTCTGTAAAAACCAAATATTCTAACATGGAAGAATAAGTATATTTTTTACTGTTTGCTCAATAGAAGGACTAGGTTTTACCTTCTCTTGTTTGGGTGAGGCAGATATAAAAGTTTCCTTAAAGGGGAAAAGAAATTCAGAAAAATTAGTGAAAGGTTGGTTAACTTTCTGGAACTTATCCCAGAAAGTTAAATCTTGGTCCTACTCTAAAATAAACTATCAGAGAACTGTTTCCATGGGGATGCTGTGAGTTGCATAAATTAGCTCTCAACTCTTTATTCGTTGATGCTTATGCACGGTAGCTTCTCCCATTAATGCTTATAGGAGCTGGTGGTGGTGGAAAATATTCGTTGATTAAGATCAGAAACCTTAGTGACTACAATTCAATGTATTGACAATATTTTTTTCTTTGAGGTACTCCTTGTGCTTGGTAGAATTGAATTTCTTGGAGCACATTTTTATGCTATATATTGTACTTTTCACTCTCTTGTTCACCTCTAGGGTAGAGATCATTTGAAGAGAAAAAAAACTTTTTACTCAGTGCTTTCAAAGGCAATTTTTTTGCACTTGCAAGAATACCAGTTGATTCAATGATTTCTTCTTTTGATTATTTTCTTATTTCATTTCTTTACCTTAATTCTAGATCGCGTAAGAAGGACAAGCTTAGATATCGATACCCTCGTGGGGAATCATACTTGGATGTCATACAAAGGTCTTTTAAAGGGATTTAATTTAATTGATTATGTTTGTGCTTTTCATTACACTCAAATTTATAAATGCCTCTATATCTACTCGATATCGGTATGTTTATGCTTTCAGATTGGAGCCTGTAATTATTGAGCTTGAAAGACAGCGTGCGCCTGTTGTTGTCATTTCTCATCAGGTACTGTCTGAATGCTTACTTTTATGGATTTTTAACCCCGAGAAATACATAACAATCCTTCCTAATCTTGCAGGCAGTGTTGAGAGCATTGTACGCATACTTTGCTGATAGACCATTGAAAGAAGTTCCTCATATTGAGGTAAGTCAATACATTAATTGAGGCTCTATTTCAATGTTTCAGTACTACGAGTGCAGCATTATCCTAGTATCGATAAAGCAGTTCAGATTCTTAGACTAAGTTTCTTTCTGCCCATGTAGGTTCCACTCCACACAATCATTGAGATACAGATGGGTGTCACAGGTGTTCAAGAAAAAAGATACAAGCTCATGGATTAATTCATTTCCATGGCGTTGTTAGCAAAGGTTAAAATTTCATATACTTGACAATGCTATTTTCCTAGGTTGTCACTTTTATGCAATTATGATTTGCATATTGGAAGTTGACTTGGGAACAAGCCACTCCAATT
>JBBMJZ010413104.1:18687612-18702097 GCA_037833815.1 Zingiber zerumbet | reverse complement strand
AATTAATCGAAAACCGATTTATTGTTAGCTAATCAAATCAAATCAAAATTTTACTAAAATTGAATTAACCAAATCGATGATTTCGATTAACACCGAATTAATTAAATTTATTTAAAATAACAATAATAAGAATTTATACAAAATTAATATCAAATTAACCGAATACTCACCCCACTCACAGGTGGAGTGAATTTTTATAGATTATAGGGATTTATACCCTACTAATCTTGAAATTCGATTTTAAAATCTTATGTAGTAATTAATCTGTCACTTATCAACTCAGTTAAGTCTATAGAGGCACTATGAGATCTGGGGTTCAAATCTCGACAAAAACCGAGTTAAAATATCTCCCTTATGTACTAATCACTATTTCAAATGCTAGTAGCCCGGCTAGTAGTCCAGCTAGTAGCCGTCCGTGATTTACCTCCTCCGTGTTAACCCTGGGACGGGTTGGCGGAGGCGAGCAGATTCGCCTTTTTGCCACCATGAGAGGTAAATCATGAGTGACTACCAGCCTTTAGAATAGTGACTAGCACATAAGGAAGACATTTATTTCGGCTTTGATGAGATTTGAATCTCAAATTTTATGGTGGCAACTCCTCATGTGCTAGTCACTAGACTATCCCAAGGGGACTAATTGTTTTATCTCTTGATCCATTCATTGGGAGCTGATGTATTATTATTCATAAATCTAAGAAGTTTAATTTTTTAAATGAAGTCGAAATTTTTAATACCGATAGAATTAATACAACGGGAATGGAAAATAGAAATGAGCACCAATGTCACTTTCTAATCTTCAAGGATAAAAATATAATAAAAATTATGTTAATTTTAATTTTCCTATATTCTAACGGTATCATAAGCTATATGTAAACAACTTAAATAAATACAGGTCTTTTTTAAAATAAATTTTAAATTTTTTTTGTATAATAATTTTGAACCGTAAATTATAGCGAATCGTAAACCACGGTTTCAAATAGTGAACTGTAACTATTTTGGACAGTTAAAATTAAGAATAATATACCATAAACCATTGAATCGAGGCTTCCGAACTGTTAGTTTCAAACCATGATTAAGTCCATCCATGACAATTAGGGTCATAAATGAATCAGACATTTTTAAATAAATTTAGTATTCGACTTAGTAAATATTTATTTATGTTGTTCAATACACACAAGATCAATTAAATAAATAAATTCGAATAACCTATTAAATTAAATAAATAAATTTAAATACATACGTATTTAACTTGTTAGCATTTATGAATAAACATCGTGAACAATATTCCTTAATAAAACTCTTATAATTTACTAAATAAATTTTAAAATAAATAAATAAATAATTTAAATTATTAATTTCAATAACTAATTTTATTTGAGAGCTCGAGATATCTAAATGAACTAAGTTGAACTAAGCTGACGAATGAATAATCATTTTAATGATGCGGTTTATTTTAAATTTGAATCGACTCGACTTGACTCCACTGGGGTTCGGTTCTATTGCCGCCCCTAATGGCGGTTTATACTTCGGAAACGCCAGTGACGATGGAGGAGAAGCAATCCTCCGGAGGAGGCAAAAGCGGTGCATGGTTGTTCGACTTCCATGCTGTGTCAGTACAATTCTCTACTTGGGACTTTATTCTGGAATGCCTTCTCTTCCTCTCTGCGCTTGCGGTATTAGTTTGAGTAAGGGATTTGTTTGGGTTCCATTTTGATTCTCCGATTGGGCGTTTTCATGAGACAGATGTTGTCGGGTTGAATGGAAGTTGTTGTTGAAAAGTGACTGTTTATTTGTTTCTTCTTTCTTCTGTTGAGGATCTAGGATATTTATCCTTGCTCTTTTGCTTGCTTCCTCTTTAAACCTAACTTCTACGTGATTGCTTGCTGTGTGAAAGGTTTTATCTTTGGATCTCATCTTGGTTCGCAGCGTGAATTTGTTTGCTGGTTAAAGGTTGTGTTTTTAGCTATTAGTTATTTTATACTTATAGCTGTTATATTCATTGCTTAACCATTGCGGTCGTTGACATGATTATCTAAAGTAAAAGAGTCAGGTAAATCTTCTACAGATCCTTGTCTGTTTAACAAATGACAGTTCTGCTTTCATCTAGCAGGTTTTGGAAGGTTAACATCTAGTGATATCTGGTAACTTACTGTGAAAATTTCCACGAAGCCATTCTTTATCGCTTTCTTTTTTACTAAAGTTTAGAGAATATGAATTCATCTATATTTGGAGAGAATTTCTTATTCTTATCATTTTATAAAGGAAGTGATAGCTATATTTACATGAATGCCTCATGAGTCGCTCTACGTTTTATTGACTATTTCTGATCTCATTTTTATGTCTCTGTTCTTGTTTCCATGGAAGTAGATAATTTTATTCATCAAGAATTGTCAGACAGATTCTGCAGCTTTCTAACTGATACATTCCAATTTTCTGTAATCAATGGGTTGCTATCAAACTATGTTATTATCTGATATTTTTGTTAGTAAAAGTTATCATTGTTCCTGTTCCAGTCATTTATGAAATCAAATTGGCAGTAAAGACTGACTATCATAATTACATTTTTAGCTTGATTCCTTTTTTTTTTTTTTAAGCTTTCCCAAGCCAATTTACTAGTTTGTTTTTAACAAGATCTTAGATTGGTTCATCAGATTCCTTCTTCATTTGTCATTGATGGTTAACTTGTGGGAAAATGTTCCTTGTATTTATTTAATACTTCATTTTCATAATCATGAGTATGGTGCATGTGTGTCTCCAACAATTTCCTTGTCATCTCTATGACTTATGCTCTTCTCTAACTTATGTTTCGACTACAATATCTGATTGAACAATCATCATCTTATTTGGATTTCTTCAAAATTGAGAAAATCAGATTAGAAAAGTTTTATTAAGTAGTTTTCTTTCTTGTTCTGATATGGTAGATACACAACAAACAACTACTTTGAGAACATGAGCCACTGATGGCTGCTGTAGAAGCAAGGGATGTTTGGCACTTGTCTACAAACCATGGTCGAGTCCAAGAAGACACAAACTTATCTTCTTCTCTATCATCTACCTGAAGCAATGGTTCAAGTGACATCATCCATTTTAACAATCCCTTTGAGACAAAATGGTGGCTTCAGCTGCAACCCAACTTTGAGTGCCTGAAAGACATTAACTCTGACCAATTATGCTCCTTAGAATATGAAACTGATGAGAAGAGTTTGGTAAGTATTGCACCAACATCGATGTCGGATGGGAAATCTTTGCCAATTGACACTATTGATGATGTTCTTAAACATGAAGAGTGTCCTCTGGAATTTCCTTGTATGGTATCAGCAGATCTCAAGAACAGTTCTAGAACTTTGGTGAAAGAGATAGAGATGACAACTAACTTTCCTCATCAGCATTTAAAACAGAAGCCAGATATGGAATTTGTCTACAAGGAGGAAGAATTTTTAGGTTTGAAGCCGGATGAGCAATTATCATCTAGAAGAATAGACAAGGCCTTGGAACTTGGATCACCTTGGGCTGCTATTAATAAGTCTGAGCCATGGTGGCGTATTCCAGATAAAGATGATCTGGCCTTGTTGGTTGCTCAAAAATCATTGCATCATATTGAGAATTGTGATCTACCCAAACCCACACAGGTAGTCCTTGTTGATAATGGCAATGGAGTATTTCAACCATCACTTGGTAGAACGGCTAGAACAGGAATGTGTTGTGTCAATGACGATTTACATTATCCTTCTAGTCCTTGGAGATTAGACAACAAGGATATTTCACCTCATCAAAGATGCTGTGAGCAGCATGGCTCAAGGAAATTGCACAGGCAAGGCCTTTTACAACTTTTTAATCAGTCAAACTCTATTGTTGTTTTTATCAGATTGCTTAGTGTATTTCTACTTGAACTAACATTGAATTTATGAGCAACTCCTATTTCAATGTGCAAAACTCTATGGCGCTGTTTTATCAAGTTGCTTGGCATATTTCTACTTGAAGTAACCTTGAATTTAGTAGGATGGTATTATTTGCTAATAACATTAAATCACATGATGATACATGAGAATCAATTCTGGATGAAGTCAAGATCAAAGAGACAATCTTTCAGTTTAATAGACTTGTGACCAGCTACCAAATGCATTCAAGCTGACCTTAGTCTCACAAAGTAGAAAAAGGAATTTGCCACTCAAAGCAAACAAAGTACACCGGAAAATAGTGCTACAGTGGTGAAATAATAATTAAGAATCTTCCATTAGGTGTATACTTACCATTCTTTTTCTTTTATCTTCTATTAGAAGACTTGAATATAATATAAGATAAGATGATATCAAAGTTGAAAATAGTAGTCATAAGTGTACTCAGTCAATGTGATGTGCATCACCAAGTAAAGAATTTTGGTGGTGGAATGTGAAAGTGCAAGAGAAAGTGAAGAAAAAACAAACAATATATAAGAATTATATACTTGTAAGAATGATTTTTTTTTTAAATATACTGTAGCCAAGAAAGCAGTGAATGAAGTTAAAAATGATACTTTTGAACGCTTATATTGAAAATTGGATATAAGAAAAAGGGAAAGAGACATTTACATAATAGCTAGAACAAGAGAGAGATGTATTTTCATAGAGTACTAGTAAATGATTAGAAATATTATTTAAATAAGATATATTAAAAATAGATGCAATAGAGTACTAGTAAATGATTAGAAAATAAAAGAGCGATGGAATATGTATTTTCATCAACTTTTTAATGAAGGTTTAGATAATCAACTTAATTTAGATAATTTAAATAGGCCAAGTATAGAAATTTAAATTTTTATCGTAAAATTTAAATTTTGAAAGTAGAGTTAGCTTTAAATGAGATGCAAAATAGAAAAATAGTTGGACCAGATGATATTCTGATAGAGGTATGGAAATGCCTTGGGAAATAAGGTATTGAATAGCTCACAAAGTTATTCAACCTGTTATTGAAAATTAAAAAAATGTTTGATCAACGGAGGGCAAGTACTTTAGTTCTCTTATATAAGAATAAATGACACTATAAAATTATGTAAACTATAGGAGTATTAAACTAATGAGTCATAGCATGAAGTTTTGGGAAAGACTAATAGAAAAAAATACTAGGGCGACTATGGTGCGAATATGGTGACCAAAAATCAATTTGGATTTATGTTTGAAAGATTAACAATAAAAGCTATACATCTTCATAACAACTAATTGAAACAGAAGCAAGACTTATACATGATATTCATCGACCTAGAAAAAACTTATGATAAAGTCTTAGAGAAATTATATGGATAACTTTAGAAAAGAGAGGTGTTAGCATAACATATATTGAACTAATTAAGGATATGTATGAGGATGCAATGATAAGAATAAAGACTTTAGGCGGATTAATCGAAACGTTTACTATAAAGATAGGATTACATCAAAGATCAGTTCTAAGTCTTTATCGTTTTACACTAATAATTGATGAACTCATTGGACACATCCAAGATACAATACCATAGTGCATATTGTTTGTAGATGATATTGTTTTGGTAGATGAGACACGTGAAAAAGTAAATGCTAAACTTGACTCTTGGTAGGAAATGCTAGAAGTGAAATGTTTTAAGCTTAGTAGAGTAATGATATAATATATGAAATTTAAGTTTAACAGTATTAGACGTAATAAGATAATTGTTAAAATAAAAGATGATCTATAGGTATTTAAGATCATTTTTGCAAAAGGATAGAGGGATTAAGAGAGATGTCTTACATAGAATACAAGCGGGATGATTGTAATAGAGGAGAGTGTCAGCTGTTCTTTGTGATAGTAAAGTACCTCTTAAGACTTAAAGGAAAATTTTATAAAATAGTTGTTAGATTTGCTATGTTATATGAAGCTAAGTGTTTGATTATGATGCGTGCGCATGAGCAGAAGATGAGAATGTTAAGGTGGATGCGTGGATATATAAGAATGAATAGAATAAGAAATGAAATATTAGAGAGAAAGTCGGGATTGCACCTATTGAGGAAAAATTCCGGAAGACATGTTTAAGATGGTACGAACATGTACTTGGATAACTAATAAATGCTCTAGTTAGGAGATATAAAATTAAGACAAATGTTCATAACAAATGAGGAAATGGAAGACCAAAAAAGACCTAGTTATCAACCATAAAATAAGATAAAATTTACGTAGAAGGATCTATATAGCCGATCTCATCTAGTGAGATAAAACTTGATTATTATTGTTATACTGAATGGTCTTCAATAAAAGGGAAAAGCTCATAATCTAGTGTCAAACAACATAGTTGAATAATTTTAGTCGTCATGTCTATAAGTTCTGATAGTCCACAATATTCATCTATTGTAATCTCGTGGTGCATGCGTATGTCATGCCCAATGATGCCCTGGTTTAGTCCACATGAGTAGTTTTGGGCTAGGATAAGTCTTACATGATGCTAGTGAGCGAACTATCAGTAACTTGGACTTTCAATTTATTTATTTTTGTTGATTTGACATATTAATGGCTCAGTCTTTTTATTTGGGTGTGTAAGATTGGACGTCAAAGTAGACTCAGTCCTAGGTATTGTGAGATGTTCTAACTGGTGGTGCAAAAGGAATCATTATGCTCACCCCAAATGTCCATCATTGTTGGCCCCATAGCTAGATAAAGGAAGATAAATCATAGTATTAAGCGGCCTCCTAGGTGGGTGGGTCGTTTAATTCTGCTGGGAATGAACCCTGCAAGAATCAACCCTTGCTCTTGTGGTGCAAATCTACCATTTGAGTACCAACTCGGTTATGCTCGTGGGGGCGATGAGATGTTCTAACTATGTGACAAAAGGTGACTTGCTCACTCCAAATGTCCCTCACCGTCAACGAGATAAAAGAGTAAAGTGTCCCTCACCGTCAGCGAGATAAAAGAGTAAATCACGGTAGCTAAGTGCAGGAGGGATTTTATTCCCAAGCAATTGTTCCTCCAAGAATTTGATCCCTATTCTAATGTGGTAATTTACTACTCAAGTGCCAATACGTCTATACCCCCTAGTGTTGAATCTGCCATTGAATTAAATCTCAATGTTGTTTCATTAGAATTATTTTTTAACACGAGGGGTTTTTGAAACCTCATCAGAGTCAGATTCCACTTGTTTGCTCAATGACACTGCACACAGGGATTAGAACTAGTTTTGCTACCATCCCACTGTATCGTATACTTGTATGTAATGATCGATAAAAATGTTTTTGCATCCAAAGGAAAAGCTCGACCTTATTTTCCCGATCACTTGTTAATCAGTGTTACATGCTTTGAATTGATTTGCATTAGCAGTAAGAGTTTGTGATGTCATGCAGTATCGACAGAGATTGTGCAGAAGATAGACGACCTGAAAGCAACCAGACGACTGAGAAAAACAATCCCACGAGAGCTCGGCTGCTGGAAGCACTTCATCCTTCACAAAGGCTGGACCCTTTATTATTTTAACTGCCTTGTTTCTTTCAGATTATGTTTTGACAGAACTGATAAATCAAATTGTGTATACTTCTAAGAAACAAACATAAGAAATACTTTCTCTGTATAAATTTTCACTACAAAATTATATATTCGGGAAGTAATATCATGTGAAATAAACACTTAGCTATTATTGTTAACGAATAATGTTAACATATTTAAAACCTCTTTTAACAAACATTAGTTGCATAATAATTCATTCCTTAATATATGTTTGGCTACCTTGGATTGGTAGATTCATATATCACATGGAGGTTCCAACATTGGATATGAAAAAAAATACAGAATATTCAGTTGTACGAGCAAGAATTTGCCTGGTATGAAGCTTGAACATAGAACATGATCTTCGCTAGACACGACAAACCTGGATACCCGGCTTCATTTTAAGTGAAAGACAGTAGGCACAGTCGAGAAGAACTTAGAGCTCGTCATGGACCTCTGCCGTCAATGGTGAAGTGGTATGATCCTTGGAGAGGTAGCTCATTGCCAGTGAGGCATGAAGCGCCGCGCCATATGGGAGTGCCTCTTCATTGATAGTGAAGAATGGGGAATGCGGAGGGTAAACGGGTCCCTCTGATTCGTTCATTGTCCCAACGAAGTAATAGTAAGCAGGGACAACCTCACTAAAAAACGAAAAGTCTTCTGATCCCATCACAGGTTTCTTGTCTCTTACGTTGTCGGCCCCAAGCATACGTTCAGCCACCTTCTGAAAATGGCCATGAAGAGCCTTGTTGTTTACTGTAACAGGGAAGAAAGGGTAACCTTTGTCGAGAAAATCAACAGTTGCGATGCACCTCTGAACTGATGCTTGCGCAATGATAACCTAAGAAAACAATAGGAAAAAGCATTTAAGCGAATTGGTATACAGTAAATCTATTAAACATGAAACTGTCTCCATGTCCATTATCAAATCTTTAGTTTAGTTGAGTGTGACTGTTGTAAACTAAGGAGCTAGAGAAGTGTGAATTGAATCTCAAACCTCTTTGATTCGTTGTTTGAGTTGGAAAAAGCTTTCTTTGGAAAAAGCACGGAAGGTGCCACCAATGGAAACTGAATCAGGAATGACATTGAATGCACCACCTCCTTGAAATTTTGCAACTGTTACTACCTGCAATTAAAAGGCCCAGAGAAAATTATTCTCAGATGATGCAACTTATAGGTAACAGAGTTGCAGATAGTAGCTAAATGATTGTGTGGTCTGTAAGGGCAAGAATACAGGAAATAGTAGCTAAATGATTGTGGGGTCTTAGAAAAGTTAAATCGCTGTGTTTTTTTCCTACAGAAATAACCAAATGATTCTGCCAGTACTTTGTGAGTATCTGAAATTGTTGTTACACTGGCTATTTCCTTTTCAAGGATATAGATTGTTGTATTGTTCCAGAAGTAACCACACTTGGGGTGAAGGCAAATTTCTTAGGAGAATTACGATGAACCACATCATGAACTTCCTTCACAAACTAAACCTTGTTAATGGGCGATAGCATCATGCAATTGTAATATGGTAACTTCAACATATACAGCATTTCACAGGCCATGCCACGTTTGCTAGATATGTATTTGTTGAACATCTGAAAATGTATGGGATAAGTAAAGTTCACAATAAGTTTTATGTTGAACTGGTTACAGAGTTTTCTACAAAAAGTGCTACAATAAAACAAATTAGGATAATTAACTTAGGCAGAAGAGGTTGTTGCAATGGCTATCATATCTATACACCAGGTATTAATTTGTATCAGAGATCCAAATATTAGCGGGTGAGGTGATGCCATGATCCATAGAACTGTCTACATGTTACTCAACATAGTCAAGAGCGGAGACAGGTGATGGCCTACCCTAGCCCGGGGGACCAACGCCGATGATATTGAGGAGCTGTCGGATTTGTGACGGAAGAAAGGAAAAAATGAGGGGATGGCCCAGGAAGAAAAGGGAGGAAGATAGGTTAGCCCGAGAGGAAAAGAGAGGAAGATAGGTGAGGTTTTTTTTTTTTTTTTCCAATCAGCCCAGGGTTTATAAGATTTTTAGCTCCGCCATTGAACATAGTACCACAATAGATGATGTGACAAGACACATTAATGTTCCATTCAAGTGGCTTTGCTATATATATTTATGCCAATGAATCATACATATAGTGATATTCTTGAAATAAAAACTAGTCAACTCTTTTTGTTGTTTTTATGAATTATAGTTGAGGATGGAATAATCATTTTCACATACTCTATTATTCAGTAGATCTCTATAGTGAGAGAGGTGGCTACAAACAACATAACAGAGCTATTAAACATGTAGGAGATTGATTTGATTGAAAAAAAATAGCTTGGTGCACGAAGCTCCCGCTAATGCGGGGTCTCGAGGAAGGGTCAGACCACATTGGGTCAATTGTACGCAGTCTTACCCTGCATTTTTGCAACAAACTATTTCCACAACTCGAACCCATGACCTCAAGCTTACATGATAATAACTTTATCGTTACACCAAGTCTCCCCTTCGTTAGAAATTGATTTGATATAAAACTATATTAATACTTGAACAGGAGGAAAGATATGTAATCATGCCCAATTTGTTATACAGTAGATAAATGTGTTCCATTAAGCCATTTGATGAAGATATCAGAGACTATTCATTGGACCAGTATTAAGCATCTAGCATCTCGATCTAAAAATGCTGTGAGAATATGAAGCTTACAAAGATGGAGGAAAAAATTTAGATAACTTGCAAATCAAAAGCCAATAGGTGTCCAACTATTATAAAAAGAAATAAAAGAGGAGAAAATGTTAAATGGCAGAGTAAAATCCTAGCTATTACTTCAAAAATATATATAGAGAAAGAGACAGTAAAGCTATCACATATTTTGAGATAAAGAGTACTAGAGTAGAGAAGAAGATTTTGAGTAACTAATCTCCTTTTTAACCATCCAATCAATGAAAAAAATATGGTAATAGAATACAAGCATGGTGACACTTCTTAAAGAAAGAGGAAGACTTGTAATTTCAATAATTTTGAGAATAAAAGGGATTCTATATACATTTTTGTCCCATGAGATACACGGTCAGTTTCCAAATTTTAATATTTTTTGACGCTACATTCTATTAATTTTATATAATTCAAACATTTCAATTTACTTTGGGTTATTTGGAAAAAAATGGTTTATTCTAATGCCATGCATTAATTTACCTCGAGCATTCTTTAGTTCATAATAGAGGACAGCTTATCCATAGAAGGTTTGTCAAATGATATGTAAAAGACAAATGATGAGGAAATTTAATGATAACAATGAACTCAGTGCCAAAAGACCAATATGCTGTATGCTAACTGCTGGAGGAGACAGCATATTGCAAAGTCAGTTTTTTCATTATTATTAACAGTCTGGATGCAATAAGATAACCAAAACATGGAGAGGAAGTTGAAAATTAATACTTTTATCTCCCTAGAGGCTCTAAGTTAGCACATTTTTGTTTTATTAGGCCCACATATATTATGCTTGTCTAAGTTCATATTGTGGTCCTTGTAATCATTTTGCCATCAGCGCCCTAGCCATGCACAGAGGCAAAAAGAAAAAAGGGGGGAAATGGTACTAACCTAGATCAAAATGTTGCCAAGACAGATATAAGCAAGGAGTTTGGAAGAATAAATACAACAACAACCAAGTCTTCCCACTAGGTGGGGTTGGCTAGTGTGAAAATTTACCTGTGAATCCAATGGATCAGCTTCACGAGAAACAAGATGTTGCAAACTCACAATTACATTTGATGCTGCCAAAATTGGATCAATTGTGTGTTGAGGGATGGCAGCATGACCTCCCTTTCCACCTATAACTGCTTCAAAGAACCCACTCCCTGCCATTATTGGACCTGACCTTGCTTCTACAGTACCAGAAGGTATGTCGGGAGCTACATGAAACCCAAAAATAGCATCAACATCTTTAACAACTCCAGCATCTATCATTTTCTTTGCCCCACCACCTCCTTCTTCCGCAGGTTGGAAAATGAGCACAACAGTTCCCTATTGCCAGGACAACCACAGTTTGAGCATTAAAATCAACTAGCCGAAAGCAATCAAATTAAATCTTGAAAACTAGAACAAAAAACTTATCCATACTGGCATAATATCAGTAGACTCATAGAAGAATTAGAAGGTCCTATATCTGAAATAATTAAGACGACACTGACAAGCTTTGCTCTTCCAATAAAACAGCAAACTAGCTTTGAGATGAAATGAAAGAAATAGGAAATTTTGCAAAATGAGGAACATCAGTTAATTACAATGAAGGTAATAGAATGGATTGAAGCGGTTACTAATCAATACAACCCAAGAATGATGTTGGTGGACTACAATACACGACACATTTTTGTCTTGCTAACCTGAGAATAAATAACTTGTATTTTTTTTTTTGGGTTGGGGGGGCGAGGGGGGGAGATCTTTTTAAGGCATTGAGGCTCTCCATTCCTTGCTAATGTGGGATAAAAGCCTCCCCATCAGAACCTCCCATTCCAAGAATGAAAGTATGTGTTATTCCCACAGATGACTCCATTATAATGAGGTCATTCTGTTATAATTGGTCCATGTCATGTTATCATAGAGTCACCTAGTTATTGTGCATTTTAGAAGTGAGATCCTAACAGTTATGCCCTTTGTCAAATGATGCCTTGAAGGGCGAAGATCTCTTAGTCTTTAAGCTTTCCATTCCATGCCAACGTAGGACAAGATGCTCAGTTATCAAATGCTGACATGCATATACACGTCTTCCATATTAGGCCTGGAAATCTAATGATGACAATATTAAGCAAAGAATCACTTGATAATAAAACCAAGTCCCAGGTAGGGCAATTCTCCTGCTTGGTGTTAAGTGATATTTTCATCAACTAAGCTTGTGGACAAGTATTTGACTACCTTGAAACATCTTATATGAGAAATTGCAATATGTATGAAAATCTCAGCTCAAATAGATTATGATTGATTCAAAGAAATCTTCAAAGAGGACTATAATAAAAAAGGATTTTTTTACTGGCTATCTGTTAAAATACATAAACCAAATCTGAATAATCACTCGACTTTCAAATGTAAATAGAATCTGAATACATAAGCAGATGCCTCTTACTAATTCTTCACATGAAAACATAATTTATGCAAACTGAAGAATATACTTTCTAACGCATGAGACATCTGGCAAATTCTTTCTATAGCAAATTTTTAATGAAACTTTATTGAATAATTACTTACAAGTTAATTGGAGAAGTTTTATTTTCTCAACAAATTATCTCCCTAAACTTTTTTCTAGGTCGTCTTTATACAAAATAGTTCTCGTGAATGACAAACCTGCAAATTTTCACGATGCTCTTGAAGGATCTTAGCAGCACCAAGCAACATGGCAACATGTGCGTCATGGCCACAAGCATGCATCTTGCCAGGAACCTTACTCTTGTGTTCCCATTCCACCGCCTCCTATTCACAGTAACCAACGCGTCAAAAAAGTTTTTTTTCTCCAAAAGCAAAAGAGGTTACCAAACAAATAAGATCACTCTACCAACAGTCACTGACAAACTGTGGCGCCAGGAATATGAAATTCCTAGATCAGCCCGTCTTACTCAATTTTTACTTTCTCATCTCTTTCAAAATTTTTCTATCGATTTACATCAAGAAAAAGCTACAAGATGTCATTTTTCCAAATCACTTCACGTTCTCCATGTATGCGTTAGAAATGGAATGAAATTCAAGTAGTCAAAACCTGCAACGACAGGGCGTCCATATCAGCTCTGAGCGCAACAAAAGGAGCCTTCCCGGTGCCGATGTATCCCACGACCCCGGTGACCGCGATCGGATACCGATAAGTCACCCCCAAAGCATCAAGCTCGTTCCGGATGAGCTCGCTGGTGGCGAACTCCTCGTACCCGAGCTCGGGGTTCTCGTGAATCCGCCTCCTGACACTCACCATCCAATCGAAGAACTCCGACTCCTTGGCCCTCTCCAGGAACCCCGCCGCATCGTCAAGCTTCGACCCGGCTACGCTCGCCGACCTCACCAGATCGAAAAGCGCCACCAAAGCAATCAATTTCGCAAAAAACATCGCCGAGCCACTCCCTTCTCTTCCGAGCTCTTCCATTCCCGTGCAGCTTTTAGGGGTTTTATTAAGGAAACGAGAGCAGACATGAGCGCAGAGATTAACTTCTGTGGCTTCGGACGCATCTAACTTCCCCAACTTCTCACTCTCCGCACAATAAGTTGGACCCACTTCTGCGTCCACGAGAATCAATTCTCTCAGCCAAACACAAGCCGGGTACACCAGAAATAGGAACACGCGACATATTCCTACTCTTAAGTTAACAAAATCGACTGCGATATAAATTATTTTTTAAAAATTTTAGCTAAAAATACGCATTTCTAGATTGAAAAAAATATTTTTTTCTAACTTAATCAAAATAAAAATATTTTTCATATTTAATTCTAGGGATTTCTTGTGGATTTTTTTCCTAATCATTCAAACAATTACGCACGTGGCGAATAAACTAGCAGAGGACACGACAATGACCTTCCATCAGCATTTAATACCAAAATATATATAAAAAAGCCCAAGAATTTAATTCGCTTCCGCCCTTAATCACTCAGGGTGGGTATGATTTATTGTGAAAAGGTTGAGGGGCAAAATAAAAAAGTTGGATGACAAAATAGTTGATGATTGCGATCGATATCGAATAAAAGGACGCCGTAGTGGTTTTAGGGCGGGGAGAATTCTAATTTTAGGATATTTATTAGATCTTAAATGATTAATTATATCAGTAAATTTGGTTAGGCAGAATTTGATCAGCTAAAAATTTTTATCTTCAATTATAATGTATAGATATATATATATAATTAATATATACATATGATATTATTAAAATACTATATATATGAGATTTTTTTTTTCATAGAACGATAAATCTAAGAATGATAACTATTTGAGTAAAATTATATGGCCATTTTATTATTTATTTTAATTATTAATTAAAAAATTTTATTGAAACGAATCTAAGAATTA
>JBBMJZ010413104.1:18654858-18667822 GCA_037833815.1 Zingiber zerumbet | reverse complement strand
GCACAATAGTTTAATGGATTCATTCATAATATTTGCCATAGTTTTTACGCTGGCTGGCAACCTAACGCAACCCTCCTCCTTTATCCGGGCTTGAGACTGGCCATGACAGGTCATCATGGGCGGAGTTCTGCCCATTTAGAGAACTAACAAAAAATTGTGAGCAATTGTGGAATTGTGAGCAATTGTCTTCTATAATTGAGTTCTGCTCAACTACAAAATTTTAGGCCAAAACAAAAAATTTGTGGAAGCGCAACACCAGGTTTCCTCGATTACTTCAGTACAGCTATTACTACCTGTTCAGAGGTACTTACAAGTAACAACTTATTAGATAACATCTAGACCTCAATTAGAGAAATCTTGGAAAATAAAGAAGTGATACCACATTGTCTAGCTTTTTTACCATGGCATTTTTGTTAAAATCTCCCCATAAGAAGCTTGTGCATGGAGATTTTTACACCTTTATATAAATAAATAACATGAAGAAAATCAAGCATACATCTTGCAAGTGTAGTTCTGACAAGTACACGAGAAAGCAGAGCACATTTTTGCAGCACTTCTCCTTTTACAGATAAAACATTTTCCTTTTCACATGGAGAGAGAATTTTCATATACTCTTGCAATAAGGAAGCATCCTTCAGCTCATCAGGTTTTACACACCAAAGATGTGCCTCCCTGCAAGTAATGAACAAAATACCTATAATAAAACCAGCATACTACTTTTGTATCATTTTTCGGCGTTATCAAAAGAACTAATCAATAAAAGAAGGGAGTAAGATTAAATAGCCAAAAGTGAGATGTGATAAAAGATCAAAATATACTGCATGCAGGTTGAGAAAGTTGTTGAAAATAAGCTCGTCCACTGTATCTTTTTTCTCCAACCAGGAAAAATGTAGGAATTCTGATTTGGTATTCTTAACAACTGACATTCATCCATCCTGTTCCACACAATCCAGGCAAAGCCCTATCTAAGTTTCTCAAACCATTGCCTTATTGATAAAATTAACAAGTTCACAAAGCAAAGCTATCTGTGAGAGTATGATAAAAACATAGACCTTCAGAAAGTGAGGCATCCAAAACTAGGCAAATTGGTAGATTTTCACATTAGCCGAGTGAATTCCTTCAAATAATAGACCAAAGTTAAAATTGTTGTCCTGAATGTAAGATTTTACTTTGAAATATAAGAATCGCTATAAAAATTGACCATAGTAGATTCAACTGAAGGCTAAAAAAGTGAAAGTCGTGAAGATAACCTCGGAGAAGGAAGCGGCGCTGATGGCAAAGACGGAAGAGCGAACGCTACGAGACGTCGAGCGACCAAATTGGATGGCAGCGGCAACATAGTCGGCAGGGCGAAAAGGATGCGCCTACTCGATCCTGATCCCCAATTGGTCTTCCAGCCACCGTCTGGTAGCTTCCTCTCAAACCTCAAGCACTTGAATCGAGACAGGAGACAGATCGAGAAAATACAAAGCTTTTTAAACCCCCCACTTGGGTTTACGTATGCTCGGCCACGTTCGGCCCAATTTCCTATGGGCCGGCTGCAACACCAACCGTCGGATGCGGGTTCCCCCTACTCACCTTCAAAATCCTAACCCGACCCTCAACGAGCCACAATCTATTTGATAAATAAATATATAATCAGGTATAGGTATAAAGACGGATTTAGTAAAATTTTACTCATATCCGATACTGATATCCAATTAAATTATAGACATATATATATATAATTTTATAAATAAATATATAATCGGGTATGAATATATTTTTTTTAATGATTCTTAGAAGGTTTTATGCTTCTTAGAAGTGATATTCTTAGAAGTTAAGTTCTAAATAGTGGTAGTAGAATAGTAAATAGTTTTTTTTTAATTTGACAATAGAATAATAAATAGTAACGGTAAATAGTAAATAGTAATACTAAATAGTAAAGTCAAACAGTAAATAATACTAGTAACAATAGTAGAACAAAATAGTAACAATAAATAGTAGCAGTAGAATAAAAGTAGGTAACAATAGCAACAATAATGCAGTATTTTTTAAATTTTTTTTAGGATTTAAGAACACTCTGTCTTATATTTTTCTTTTCTTGTTTATTTTCCAAAAAACCTCACTTGTTCAGGATCTCACTGTTTCACCATTGCCCCAGCTTATGAGTAAGACTTTGGATAAAATACCCTTCTTACTTAGCTTGCATAGGTCTTATAAGGTTTTTTTTTTCGGTTATTCTTGATACAATTACTGTTTACCTGCAAGTTACTAAGATAAAGACTGAGGAAAAGAATCAAGAAAAGATAGACGGAATAGAGTTCAGTAGTAGTAGTAGAACAAAATAGTAGCAGTAGAAAAAAAAGTAGGTAAAGCAACAATAATGTGGTGTTTTAAATTTTTTTTTAGGATTTAAAAATATTCTGTCGTATCTTTTTCTTTTCTTGTTTGTTTTCCAGGGAGTCTCACTTGTTCAGGATCTCACCGTTTAACCATTGCCCCCAGCTGATGAGTAAGACTTTAGGTAAGATATCATTCTTACTTTGCCCACATAGGCCTTATAGGGTTTTTTTTAGTTATTCCTGATACAATTACTATTCACCTGTCAGTTACTAAGATAAGAACTGAGGACAAGAACCAAGAAAAGATAGACGGAATAGAGTTCAGTTCATCATAAAAATAATCATGGATCTTACTTAATGGAGAATTTTTACAAGAAAATATAAACAGAAAACTTAGACGTTTACATATTTTACATGTAGTAATAAAGACAACTCACAAAGAAAACTTAGAAACTCATTTGAGCACACTGAAGAACACACTAGGGAATTTGAACAGTTGCGTTGGTAGTGGGAGAAGTGGATGCCTCAAGATGAGGGGTTCGAGAGCTTTTTATAGGCAGGGGTGGAGAGTGTTTGCTTGGAGAAGAAGGAAAGCAACAAGAGAAAAGAAAAGAGGGTCTGGAAAGAGGAGGATTGGTGAGGGACAAGTGGAAAATAGCAAAAGAAGAGAAGAGAGGGGCCTGGAAAGAGGATGCTTAGTGAGGCACATGTGGTTGTCCTTTTGTCTAGGTGGATATACTATTATGTAAATAGAGAAAGACATCATGGATGATGTTTTTTAAGTCAAGTTACCATAGGAGATGTTGTTGTCATTAGGGAGATATTTCCATTAAGTCTCCATTAGGCTATCTAAGTTATTATCACCTGTAAAGTTTAGAGAGGGAGTTTGTGAGCTTCCGGCTAGGTCTGGCTGCATGTTTTTGTGGAGTGCTGGTCTGTATGCTTTAGAGAGAGGATAGAACTGACTTGTCACTTCTGACAGAATCGTTCAATTTTTCTTGATAATGTTGGAGCAGAGTTGCGCGTTGTGTTTTAAAGGAGAAAGGAAAAAAATCTGGTGTCCATATCCTTTGGCCAATATATTTTTTCAGTATAAGTTTCTCTAGGAGGTAATTATATGGATCTGCCAAATGGTCCCAAGCCCAATTGGTTCCTTGGACTGATACTCTCTAGTGTTTTAGTTGATCCCCAAAAGTAGGTGGAGCTTCCTAATTAAGATCTGGGGCAGAAGGATAGTCTTCAAGTTCGATTTGAATACCTCTAACTTCATTGATGTCTAGTTTAACCAGATGTTTGGCTGGTTCAATATTAAGGTCAATCCATTTAGGAGGAGAGCTGTCAAAAGTACAGACTACAAAGGTTTCTTCTTCTTCTTCTAGGGCCAGAGAAATAATAGTGCCAAATTTTTTAGGAAAATCTTTGACAGAATCTGGATCATGTATCTAAACTTTATAAAGCAATCCATAATCCATTAGTCGAGGTTGACTTTGCGGAAGGAATATAAAAGCTGACACGGACACCCATATTTAGCAGAGCCTTCACAGGTTGTACCAATCTTCTGACATTTGAGTTTTGGATCAAATTCTGCTTCATAGAAAATAGTTATCCCAGGAGGGGAATGCTTATGAAAGGCTTTCAGGACTTCACATAATTCAATAAAAGTTTGTAATGTAGACTGCTCTACTAGATTTCTAACATAAGAGTTTATGTCCTCAGGCATAGTATTAGGCAAGCTCAATACATAGGTTGTTGAAGTTCTTTGAGCAGAGGTTGTAGTAGTTTGTTCCTTTAGTTGAGCAAATGTTAAATAGTTAGGTTGATGCGACTTTTTATCTGTTAAAGTTGTGGGAGAGGAAGGACCATGGGCTCTTTTAGTAATTTGTGCATATGTAGGAATCTCATGAGTTTATGGATCAGCTGAGTTTGTTACCAGAGTTGTTGTTTTTAATAAAGTACTAATAAAAAAATTAGCACAAAGTTGGGCTCTGGCAACATTGAAAGCCTTTTCAAGTGAATAGTTTCTCTTAAAGAAAGGATATTCTAAATCTTGTATGGCTAAATTTGTTTCTTCCCAAGTAGCATATACCCCAGCTTGTGTTCCGGAGAAAACGACATAATAAGAGAATTTCTTGCTTGTTGACTTCTATATGCTTGTTAGAAAATAGTTTGTTAAAGCATTAATAACTACTATCTTATGTCTAGAATTGCTAGGAATGGTTGAAATGCACCAAATGTTATCAATAAGATATTGTTGTATGTGATCTAACTTGTCTCTAAATATAGAGTGAAACTGATCTTCATGTTGTGTGAACTTTTGTAATTCTTGATTTCCAAACCTTAATGTTTTAGTAGCAAATGATGTTCGTACCTTCCTTAGTCTATCCATTATCTGAAAGAAAAGAGGATTAGTGTAATAAACGAGATAAAGTATCTGCTAAAGAATTGCTAATTCCTTTTATATGTTCTTAGTGAATGTGTAAACCCTTATTACTAATGGTATATGTGAATTTTAACCATCGCTTAATGCTTAATCATTTTCTTAATTCTTTTCGTAATCCTTTCGTCTGTTGGATGTATTTGACTATAGCTTCATAGTCTGTTTTAATAGTAATTTCTTGTTTATTGTAAATGAATAATCAGAATGCTTTTAGACAATAAATAACAGCTAATATTTCAAAATCTAGTGAAGTTAAATGCCCTTTTTCTTGAAATTTCCTAGAGGCATATCTACATAAAGTTTCAGTAGTTTTAGGGTTATATTTGGAAGTTTTTCTAAATAAAATACCTCTCCATCCTATTTCACATCCATAAGTTTCAATGACTAAGCAGTTAGAGTCAAGTGGAAGTGTTAACATGAGAATTATTTTTACTAACTGTTTAATTTGTTGTACAAGTGCTATGTTTTGTTTGTTAAAATACTTTTGTCTGGTTAAGGAGGTCTTATTGTATAAGGGGCCACTAATTTTACTAATATCTTTTAGATAAGGTCTTGCATAATTGAAGAGATCTAAGAATACTCTTAGAGTTTTGGTATCTTCTATCTTATCTGGAAAAGTAAGGATTTTAGCAGAGATATAAGGCTGAAGGGCTATTTATCCCTAGCCTATATCAGCTCCTAGGCAATCAATAAGAGTAGTTGCTATTGTTATTTTTTTTTTCAAGAAATAATAAGACCATGTTTTTCAAATAGGTTAAAAATAATATAAAGATGAGCATAACGTTCTTGTTTAGTTTTAGAGAAAACTAAAATACTATCTATATAAACACAAGTGAAAAGAAAAACATCACGAAAAATATCATCAATTTTTCTTTGAAATATTTGAGGGGCTACCTTAAGACCGAAAGGCATAACAAGCCACTCAAAATGTCCCTCAGGACAGGAAAAGACTATCCATTCAATGGACTCAGGATGCATTTTGAGTTGCCAAAATCCTGATTTCATATTAAATTTAAAGTATCATTTAGAGTTTTGAATTTTATTTAAGAGTTGGTCTTTATCAGAAATTTTATAACCATCTTCTTGACAATTATCATTAAGTCTTTTGTAGTTAAAGATCATTCTAGATTGGCCACGTTTCTATTCTACTCCTTTATTTACTATGAAAGTTGGACTTTGCTATCTAGATGTTGATCTTTGAATGACTCCTAATGTTAGTAGTTGATTGATATACATTTTACATTCTTCAGTTTCCCAATTTGTATATCTTAAGTCTTGGGCTTTGATTGTGAGATTTGGATTAATTATTGATAGTTTGCAATGGACTTTGTCTTGGTCCTAATATATTGTAGGATTGTCTCTAATAATTTTTAGTTTTTCTAATCTAGAAATGAGAGAATCTAAATCTGGTTTATGAGTGTTTATTATTTGAAGCAACTATTTTGGAAGTATTAAATTAGGTGGAATCCCAATGTCATCAAGATCAAATATAGGGCTTGACCAGCCAAGTAAGGCTAGTTTTCCTAATCTTGATAGTCAGAAAGAGTTATGACACAAGTTTGGCTAATACTAGATGGTGTTGGCTTACTTGCCTGTTTACAGGCATTTTTTGAAAAACATTGACAAGATGAAGTATTATTCATAGTATCAGGCGACATGATTTCTATTTGTGGTTTGATGGTTAAATGAAGGACAATAGATGGATAGCCTGAGACTATAGGTGATATTATGGGCGAGGAAAAGAAAAGAGCATAATCCTTAGTTAGAAGGAAAGCTCTATCTAGTACTAAAAGGAAATTTAAGCCTAAGATTAAGTAAATATTAGGATGTAGTAATAGTTTAATCCAAAGTTTAAAGAGTGGAAGTGGTGTGCTATATTTGCCACAGTTATCATAAAATCTGAGATGAACATTAGTGATAAAATTTGTACAAGCTAATTGTTAACCATCAAATTATGTGCTGATTAATGGTTATGATGCTATTTTTATATAAGTTTTTGGCAAGACCGAAAGAAGTGTATTTTCATCTATTGTGGAGTTAGTGACTCTATTATATAGAAAGACATGTAAAGTAAACTCATGACCATGGATATTTACCAGGCATTTGACTCTAATGTCTAGAGTCTTTCCCGTATTAGATATACTATAGGCTTTTATGAAGACTAGATCTTTGTTTATATCTACTGATATAATTTGTAAGCCTTTGTCTTTATTAGGAGAAGATTGTGAAGAAAATGAAGGAAGGCTTTCCATCATTTTTTATCTGAGATAGCTAGTTTTGTCTCAAGTTGATTAATACGTGTTTCTAATATAGAGATCCTTGTTTCTAATAAAAATTTCAAGTACTTCCCTTAGATAGCTAACTTATGGGTATTGTAATGAAGAATAGTTGCTGAAGGCAAAGATTACAGGTTTATTTTTTACATAACTTATAGGTACCTCTTCTATCTAGAGATGGATAATAACTACAAAAAAAACAAGGAATGCTATCTGTACCTATTTTTAGTATTCAATCATGTTGATAGTTATGTTCTTCTGTAGTTTTAGAGATAAGTTGTTCAAATATTAGATTTGTATCTGAAAATTCTTCCCATAATTCTTCTAGATTATCTAATGGCATGTACTTTTGTATGTCAGGATGGAGGTTATACTACTAGTATGAAGGCTGCAAAAATGAGTTTACAAGACTATAGTCAGAAGAAGGAAGTACTTCTTCCACATCATCTGCCGGAACAATAGAGTAGATTGAGAATGTATTAGATACATCTGATTGTACTTCTACTAAATCAAGATTGGTATAGGTAACTAGCATTGCTTCTCTTGTATATAGATTTTTTTTTTATTTAGGCAAACACAAGATAAATGTCCTGGTTCATTCCAAACAAAATATATAATGGTATTAGCATAAGTTTTCTTTGGCTTGATTTTTTACACATGTTTTTCCTTATTTAGGTATGGTTTCTTTTCTCTACTCTTATAGTAGGTTTTTTGGGGTCTCACTATTTTGGGTTTCGATATTGATTGTTTCAGAACCCTCTGGTTCGAGCGGTGAGAGACAAATAACAACAATTATCTATTTGCCGATCGATGAGTGGCGCAGTCCAAATGACATTGCGTCCCATACCCCCGAGCTCCGGATATGGATCCAAGGGCCACTCGCACAAATATGGGCCGATGCTCGGGCTCGTGCGCCAGTTATCTCTCGAGGGGAGCTCGCTAATAGCTATACCCAGATGCCCACTGGGGTATGTACGTTGCCTTTGTACTTATTTCTTTTTATCTGCTCAGCCCTTATAATTTTCATGTTGTTGTAGTACTGGGTCGAGAGCCTGACCATGTGCCAGAGGCTTGCCTTGTTAGAACATGAAGTCCAGCAGTTGCGCGCTCCGAACGACCAGTCAGCGACTTCTGAGGCTCGCTTGGAGCAGCTGACTGCCAAGGGAGCCCAACTAAAGGCCGAGCTTCAAAAGAGCGCCGAGCTGCTAGAGGCAGAGAGAGGCAAGAGTGCCGAACATGTTTAATAATTGGCGAGGCTCAATAAGAAGGCTAGCTCCTTCGAGTCGAAGATCTATTCAACCAATATTAGGAAGCTTCGAGCCATTGAGGACCTAGAGATCAAGAACAAAGAGGCTCGGATCCTGGCTCAAAACCTGAAGGAGGCGAAGGCAGCTCTGAATGCCGAGCAGGAGAGTCGATTGACTGAGCAAGCAACATCGTAAGAAAAGCTGACCACTAAGGATGTCAAGCTGACTACTTTAAAGGCTGAGCTGGAGGCTTCCTGAATGACCTTGGAGGTGTATCAAGGCGTATAGTTTAGCTGATTCGAGATTCTGAAGATGGATTACCTCCGCTCGAATCCTTTCAACGACCGGCTCACCAACTGGGCCCTTCGCCTCTTCAACCTTACCATTGATGGGACGCTCGACTAGTTGATGGGCGACGACTATATCCTAACTGCATTGACCAACAAGGTCATCAGTCGGGACAAGCTGACCGAGTTGCTGCCCGATGATGTGTTGAATTACCTTGAGTGAACCTGCCCCCTGCGAAGCTCAACTCCTTTTGTACTGCCCCTCGGAAACTCATAAAAATTTTCTAAGTTTTAATGCATGATCGGTCGTTCATCGTATCTTTGTTTATTTGATTCTGTATTTCATCATGCATCATCATTCGACGTTTCTTTGCTTAGTTGGTTGTCACACTTGTTCATGCATGCATCGTCGCTCGGCTCAAGTAGGACTACGAACCACTTACCATTTTATGAAAAATTTCTAAGTATGGTTCCTTGTCCTCCTGACCGTCGATGTAACCAGTCTCTGGGATGTCTGAGCGATCACTTCAATGCTGCCGAATGACCTTATTTTATTGAAAACTGTTGCTTCTTGGAGCAGCACGTTTCCTGGCCAGCCTTATTCTCAGCTTATATATTCGTTGATCGACTGCACTTGTCATAGACTGGGGTTTAAAGTCATTGCTTGACTATTGATGAAGACAGGGGTTTAAAGTCGCTGCTCGACTGTTAACGAAGACTGAAGTTTAAAGTCGTCGCTGAACTGTTGATGAAGACCAGGGTTTAAAGTCGCCGCTTGACTGTTGATGAAGACTGGAGTTTAAAGTCTCCGCTCGACTGCTGACGAAGACTGAGGTTTAAAGTCATCGCTCGACTGTTGATGAAGACTGGGGTTTAAAGTCGCCGCTTGACTGTTAATGAAGACCGAGGTTTAAAGTCACCGCTCGACTTTTGATTTGCGTAGACAAGGGTTTATAGTCGCCGCTCGACTTTTAACTTGGTCGGTCGGCACAAGAGTCTGAAATACTTGGGATTTTTATTAATTCTCTTTCTGCATCCACAAGACATACACTTATATAAGTACATCTAGATTTATTCACCCACCTTGCCTTCGACCGGTTGGGGTGGATCTGGACATCCTCCTTCTCCTCATAGACCAATACGGGGGCTCCTTCATGACGACGTTCATCTCCAAGCGTTGGTTCTTCCATGTGGCCCTTACTTCGGACTTGACCATCTCGACGTAGCATTGAGCGGCCAACTGGTTTCCTTTGACTTTGCCCACCTTATTGTCTACTGAGAACTTAATCTTCTGGCAGAAGGTGGACACCACTACTTGAAACTCGTTGAGGGTTGGTCGACCTAATTTGACATCATAGGCGGACGACGTGTCCACCACAATGAAGTTTGTGGTCCTTGTCCTCTTCAACGGCTCCTCTCCGAGCGAAATGGCTAGCCGTGCTTGGCTAATCGGCAACACTTCGTTTCCTATAAATCCATAGAGCAGGGTCATCATTAGTTGCAACTCGCTCGGGTCGATTTGCATCTGGCCGAACGCCTTCTTGAATATAATATTCATCAAACTTCCTGTATCAACAAATGTTCAGTGAATAGTATAATTAGTGATTCCACTCGGATGATCAGGGTGTCATCGTGATGGATCTCCACTCCCAACAGTGTGGATCTCTAGTAGCTGAGCGTGTGATTTCCTCGCTTGGTTGGAATCACCGCCGATTGGCCCCTCGATGATCATTCCAATTTCTCCCTGAGTGGCGTTGCTCCTGTTCTCCTCCTCTCGAGTCGAGGCTCTGTTCTGCTCAATAGAAGCTCAGGCGAGACTCGTGTCGTTCTTCCGCTGGGGTTGACGATGGTAGCGCTCAGACGCTCCTCTCTCTTCCTCCCTCCAACTGGTTGATCGGCGTCTATGATGCCGATCGGGTGATGGTGATCGACGACGATATCATCGAGGAGCCGGTCGGCTTGTAATCAGAGTCAGATCATAGCAGTTGTGCGTGTTGTGCATTGCAGATTGGTGGAAGGAGCAGAATAGCGGCGTCTATGCCTTGCCTTTTGCAACGTTTGGGCGACCAACTTCCACATGTTGCACAGCATGCATCTTGGGTGGTTGATGGCTACTCGATGGTCGCCGCTCGGGCGTTGCTGTGGGCTCGGCAGGTGTCTCCTTTCTTTTGGCCGCTTGGGTTTCTTCTACATTTATGTATTCCGTGGCCCTCATAAGCAGATGGTCGAAGTCCCTCGGTGACTTTTGGATGAGTAACTGGAAGAATTCTTCTTCAGTGTGACCCTGGGCGAAGGCGTTCACCAATACCTCTGAGGAGACCGATGGAATACCCATGGCCACCTGGTTGAAGCACTGTATGTAGGTCCTCAATGCTTCCCTGGGCCCTTGCTTCAATGAGAACAAATTGACGCTTGTTTTATGGTGACGGTGACTACTGGCAAAATGGTGTAGGAACGCCACTCGAAAGTTTTTGAGACTGTGGATTGATCTGCTCAGCAATTGCTTGAACCATCGTTGTAAAATATCGTAACAAATAATAATAAAATAATAAGGTTTATTTGACTAATAACCTTAACAAAATTTTTAGGAATTTTTAGAAATTTTCTGGGGATTTTTCGGAGCTCGTATGAGGTAGTTTGCAAGGATGAATTAATAAGCATGGGAAAAGTCTGTTTAAAATACCCAATTAAAGTAGGAGTTGATTGAGGAATAAACTTAGATTTTGATTTCTATAAACCTAAGTTCAAATTATATAAATTTAATTCTTTTATTTCCCTTTCTTTCTCCACATCGCGCCGACCTCCCTTCACCAGATTCTTCCTCCTCTCTCGCGCCGTCTCCTCTCTTCTCTTCATCTCATCGTCGGCCACAAGCCTTGAGCCCTCTCCTTTCTTTCTCGTCACTATTCCCCTTCTTTACCATCGCCTCCTCGTCACGGAGATCCCAAATCGCCGCCGACTAGCCGCCCACATACCGTCGCACCGACCCATCACTGGTGTTAGCCCGCAACCCTCGCTGCCAGCCGCGGCCAGCGTCGCGGCTACCCCGACCGGCCAGTCTCTCTTAGTCTCCTCGCGCCGAGCAGCATCGTCGCCATTCCGATCTGGAGCCGTGCCCTAACTTCGATCCTCCTCTCGATTTTTCCCTTTCGATCTCCACCACCAATTTCCTGTGTGTCGATGTAACTTCGGCTGTGCCAAGCATGGCTAGTCGATGCCACTGGTCCTTTGTTCCAGCTATTGTTGCCACTGGCGTGTTACCCACTGCTGTTCCAGAAAGGGGTTGTAGTTGGCTGCTGGGGGTTGACATAAGAGATTAGGGATATCACTCTCTTGCACACCTGCGACCCCAAGCAACAGTCGCTGCTGCCAAGGTTTTGGGTGCTGTTGCCGACCGTTGTAACCCTGATTCAGCGGGCTTGTTGACGTTGTGAACCACCATAGGAGAAACTATAGGGTAAGCTGGGATGGGAGTTGATTAATACCGAATTGATTCAGTTTTGTATTTGATCTATAACTAACTGATGGTTGGGTATTGGTTAGTAGGAAAAAGGAATAAGGCAGCAATAAACCTCTGTTGACGGTAGTGTATCACCAACAGCCACCTTCGAAATTAGGGTAAGGCGTGTTTAGTGTTAGACAAGCAGTGACATGATTTCATATTTTGGTATTGGGATACTGTGATTAGTTGCTTGTCCTTCCTTTGTGATCAAAAGGTAGTGGATTGGCGAACCATAAGACTATTGGAGCTGCTGTGTTGTCGGGTAAGGAGCTGCATTCTGTTTGGGTAACATTACCTAATTAGATCTTTTTGTTCAATATGTGTAATTAAACATTGTTGAGATTGGTTTGGATTTTTGTGATGGATTAGTGGTTATAGATTTGTATCGGATTGTGTTGGAGGTTTTGTAAGTTGTTGTTGTTTGGATAATTAGTGATTAGTGGATTTAGAAGGATTAGTTGATACATGATTGATTAATTTATAGGAAGAGTGAATGTGATCGAATTGAGGATTATTAGATTTATTCGATGAATTATGAATGTTGGATTAAACCTGACTCAATCAAATTGATTAGTTGAATCGAGATTTATCGTTAGATTGAGGTTTCCTTAATTAGTTTTAGAGATTTTATTTAGTTATTTAATTCATGTGAATTTAGCTAAATAAAATATATTGATGCAGGACTTTGATTTGAGACGAGCGTCTCGACGTGGAATCTATCTGATACAATTTTTGTTTTGAGGTGGGTACCTTTGACTTATCTCTTTTGATATGCCATTTTGATATGCATTGTAGATTATAGCTAGTAGCAATAATCATGTTTATATTTGCCTTGGTATGTCACTTTTAGATACCTGTAGCTTTCTCTTATTGTTGTCTGATATGCATTCA
>JBBMJZ010413104.1:18625203-18640627 GCA_037833815.1 Zingiber zerumbet | reverse complement strand
TCATACTCAAAAGATAGGTCATCTACCATTGAACTAATCAATATGCCTTTTGCAGTGGAGTCCTTTTTCTTCCATGCCTTATAGGCATCAAGATCTCGACTGTGTTGTGTAGTGGGACAATCTATAGGTTCTTCCATAACCTGCTTTACAGTCTCTAGAACTTCTTGTTCCTCAAGTACATATTATATCCTGATGTGCTAGATCTTATAGTTATTCCCATTAAGTTTTTCACCTTTATTGAGTTCAGCTATAATGTTTTTAGTTGCCATAATCTATCATAAATAAACATATTATTTAGTATTCAGTGTAAATTATATGCATGCAATTTATGATTGACTCAATATTAATTTGAGTTGGTTTATAAAATCAAGTAACAATTATATTTTCATTCATCATTCGTATGACCAATCAAATTAATATTAATCAATTCTATTACACACATCCCAATAAATGAGCTGATCATTTATAATATTATGAATTCTTTAATTAAATGAACTAATCATTTAATATATCATGATTTCTTTAATTAAATCAACTAATCATTTAATATATCATGAACTAATCATGCATCATGTCGAGTAAATAGCATAAATAAGAACATATCATTAACATAAAATTATGCTGGATATTGTTAACCTATAATTGACTGACATGAATGAAATGGACTAATGTTATTCATACATAACGACAATAACAATAACAAAACTCTAATAAACTAGATATGCTACTACCACTCCCACTAGGACAGACACTAGTGTAGTGGCCAATATTATTCCTTTCAGCCTGACTCATTTGGGGAAATCTCAGGCATGACAACTTCAAGATTCTCTATAGGATCCTCATTTGGATTCTCCACACACTCTCCTGGATTCTTTTCTGATTCTTCAGGATCTTCTGAATCCTCTTCAGATTCATCTGGATCCTCCTCTGGATTACAAGATCTTCTTAATCCTCCTCAGATTCATCTGGATCCTCCTCTAGATCTACAGGATCTTCTGAATCCTCTTCAGATTCATCTGGATCCTCCTCTAGATCTTCAAGACCCCAATAAAAATGAAGTAATTGTCTGCACATATCTGAATACGAGATGTGCCCATCATAATCATTCCAAAGTTGGAATGCTATTTGCCTAAGATTTTCCGGCAGTGAATAGTCCAGAGCCCATCTTTTGTGTGTGTCTTGGACTGGAAACTCTTCTCGCTTGAGTTTCCAGAACAATCGATCGAGTCGAACAATAAGCCATCCAAGTCCTTGAACCGGGTCAAAATCAAGTTCCTTAATCTCTTCCCAAAGCTCATGTTGTCGTAAATCACGACTCCATCTAAAAAATTAAAATTAAATAAGTCAGTACAAAACCAACTAACCAATACAAAATCGACTTATTTCAATTTATACAGGCATTGTATCAACATAATAAATCAAGAAAAATAAATCTTCTTAATTTTCAGGAGTTCAAGTTGACAATTAGAACTGATCTAATTGGTCAGACCCATTGGATCGGTTGATTAGGAATCCATATCCTAAGTTCGGTCCATTATCCTTAATTAGAACTAATCTAATTGGACAGAGATTTTTGCACCTATGTTTTGTTACTATTTGATCTAAGTCCATTTCTACAAATTTCAGACTTATTGATCAAACTCAGGTCCGTTTGATCAAACCAATATCCATTGGTTTAAGTCTGACTGATTAGAACAAATCTAATCATTTGATCAAATTTGATCAATTAGAGCAAATCTGGTCATTTGATCATATTTGGTCCAAACCCAATTAATTAGCCCAAACTGATTCGGATTTTGATCAAATTAGTTCAGTTAAATCAACTAATGGTTTAAACCTGAACCGGATCTTAGTGGACCAAAATTACTCTGATTATACCAACATGATGGGTCTGGTTCAGTGAACCAGATCCTAATTCAGTGAACCAGATCCATTCCAAAAAAAGAACCAACCAGTCGAAATCTAACATTCATGCCTTAAATATTAAATAGCAATTAATTAAGCATGCATGTACTCATTTAAACCAGGCATGAATTAATGAGAAATTTTAAATTATTTCGTCAGCAAACTTTTGTTTAATTTTTGTTTTAATCTTATTTCCTTCCACCTCGTCTCTGTGAACATATCACAGCACCGTCACGGTTTTTTTTATTTTTGTTTTGAAAAAAAATCAAAATAGAAACTTGATCTTTATCTTTTCCCATTTTCTTTGTTGCACGATCCCATGCATGCACGCCGCGCACGCTCTGCATGTTGTGCACGCCACCTTACCTGCGACGAACACGGGTTGCAACGAGAGATGGCTATGAGCACTCCGCCGGCCAACCTTGATGTTGTTGCTGTTGGATATTGGGTCTTAATGGACCAATCCGATTTTGTGGAAAATCGAAGTGCCATCAATAGATAAAAGTCGCAATTGACTTTAAAATTGAAATCTACGTTTCGCGTAGATAGATTTAGACTATTAATTTGCTCAAAACCGATTAAAGGTGAATGAGAAATTAATTGTTTAAAGTTGGCCCAAAATAAACATTAAATTATTCATTAATATAAAAGAAATGCATGGGAGAATAGTCCCACATCGGAAATTTTCGATGTGCATTCTTTGCTTATTAATGATGTTGAGTTAATGGAGTTAACTCAGAAAAAGACCAGGTGCTCTCTTCTCAGGGGCGAGCAGGTGCTCGCACCTGTGAGCCCGCCACTCGCCACGTGCGCAATGAGCGCTTTGTAGGCATAGGAAGATCATTTGATAAAGACCGGGACCTAGCTTTGGCCATGTGGAGAGAAAAGCTAAGGAATGGAGTGCCCAAGGCAAAGGAGCAAGCAATAACTATCATGGAACCAAATTTGACCTGAATGTGTCATTGGGGACCAAAGAAGAGATCTAGAGCAGGAATGACTCTGGCAATGCCCAAAGGCACGGACAAAGAGCTTGCCCGTGCCACATTCCATAGCCAGAATGAGTTTGGCCATGCCTTGAAGCACGACCACGTCTCCAGATCTCCAGTTTTGAAGAATAGGTCGTGCCAAATGGCATGACCATGAAGGCCAAACAGGGCAACCTCTGCCCGAGCCATGCTAAAAAGCATGGCTAAGTAGCCAAAGGAGAACTTTGGATGTGTCAAGACGGCCAAGCTATTTGTGCCAGAGCCAACTTGGTTCTGTTAGTGCCTCTAGGCACAACTAGGTAGCCAAGAGATGGTTTGGCCGTGCCTCACCCTTATAAAAGGGACACTTCATCTCCTTCCTAGGGGAGGGGAGCATGGTGGACGGGAGGATACCATCTAAGTCAAATCTCTGCATTCAGAGTCGTCATCTGGATGATTTGAGGTCATGCTGCTGCTCCATCCTCATCAGCATTTCAAGATCTGCATCAAAAGGCTCCACTGGACATAAAGGTTAAGTTTCTATTTCCTTTCTTTAGGGATTTGGAAATTTTTATGTATTTGAGTCTTTGGATTACATTTCTATTTGTTATGGAGTAGATCTTTGTTGTTCTAGGACATAGGTAGAAATTGTAATGTGTGGATGTTATAAACTCTATTGAATTGTTGATTCCCTAGTTTGATGAAGCTTGAATGTACTTGTTTTGTTTGATAAAATGCTTGTAAGAAGACTACCTTTTATGGACTTGAATTTATATATCTAGATCACATTTCTGTATGCATAGATCTGAATTTTGCACTAAATACATTGCTGTGTGTCTAGAGTTGAGCATGAACATGAACTTTCATTAAATAGATGCATAAATTGTTGTGTCGTTTGAGTGTGTGATCTGATATAGCTCGGCATGACTTTAGGATGCTTATTTCAAAGTTGAGTATCTAAAGTAACTATCCTTCTATATGGGTCATAAACTCCTAGGAGAGAATAATTCTATGTATGGATTAGTCTTTTACTTGACCTAATGACTTTCCCTAATCATATGTTATGCAAGTGACCTATGTAATAAATCTAGAGACGTATACCCGGGGAAGACCTTATGACAGGAGGTACTCTACTGAAAATCTGGACTCTCTAAGTTACGTCTTCACTTGATGACATACCTGGTTACTGGCAAGGAGAGTACTCTGATACACCATTGTAGGGTGGGATTCGGTAGTGACTTAGACTGTCCTACAAACATATAAGTAGAGAACTAGGGAAGGGCAAATTCATAGCATAACATCCACCATTACAACGAAACCAACAGCCTAAAACACTCTCTGAATTAAAAACTTCCTCGATTTTCTTCCTTTTACTTTACTGTATTAGTTGAAAATCTCTAAACAAACACTTATCGATCTTGTCTAGTCAAACTCGAAGTATAAAACCGACTAGCACTTAATCCTCAATCCTCGTGGGATCGGCATTTATAAATTTTATTACTTGATGACAAACGTGCGCTTGCAGTTAACACATCAATAGTCAAATGAAAATCTCATAGCACAATGTGTATATATATATTATTTTTCTCATGCAACGGCTAGTTTGTAACAACTAGTTTGCAACACCTAGTTTGTAATGCCTAGTTTGCAATAGCTATTTCCAACAGCTAGTTTCCAAAGACTAGTTTACAATGATTATTTTGTAAAATTTTAATAATTAAAAATCACATTAATCGAAATGAGAAATACAATAATTAAAAATAACAATCACTCAAAAATAAAATAATACTAGAAAATTAATGAACGTTGAGTAAACAATTTAGATATTCCATCTCGACCTAATATCCTGGCATAAACATTCATGTATGATAAGCTGCTTCTTTGTCATCTACGAGGTGTCTTTGTTCAATAATTCGAACTCCTTCAACTTCAAGCGACGATTATTAGCTTCAGATTTGGACAAGGCAGCTTTTGCCTTAATCTCCTCTATTTTGAGTTGTTTTTGTTTCAGATCGACTTCGAACTTCTTCATGCTTGTGTACTCAATGAACTTTATGAAAATATTGTTGCAGTTTAGTGTCAGATCCTCCATGGTCGATTTTACTTTGTCTTATCCCTTTCTTTTTGCTACTTTCTGTCCCATTGGACGAGTATCTTCATCATCCAAGCCTATACTCATATCTTGGTTGGAGGAGGTGTTGGTTGCTCCCGACTGTGAGGTCCTCGTCTTCTTTGTGACCACAAAATGATCAACGAACAGTGGAGTAAACATTAGACGGTCTTTGACAATTCTCTACACATGCTTAAGATTGAATGCAACGCCATTATTTTCGGATCGATATTTTTCGTACGCAAGCCTCAATATATCTTTGTCACTGTGACCACTTCGATATGAATTATAAACACTATTGTAATTTACGTTGAATCGATACACCTTCTTTTGGATTGTATTGTGCCAATGTGATCGTATAACATTTGCACTTCTAGTGTTTGAACTTCGGGGACGATTCTCATTGTAGTAGCTTGCAATACGTCCCCAAAAAACATTCATCTTTTGATCATTACTGATTATTGGATCATCGTTGATAGTGACAAAACTTCTCACTAAGACCTCGTCTTCAACCTTTGTCTAACTTGCATGCTTTCTTGTACCCTCGATATTTGAAATTGCTTTTTTCAAAATTGATCACCTCAATTGGGGATTCACGGTCGTAAAGTTGAGTCTTCGGGACAAAAGTCAAAGCTACATGTTCATTCGACATCGGAGGAGTGAAAGACATACTAGTTGTGTGCGGGGTATCATATCCATGAACAAGCGGCGGTGTGAAATACGGATGACTTATGTTTTGCGAATATTCGACTAGAAACGGTTGATATGGACTTCAAGGGGCATAATTCGGATGATTCACAGAATTTCCAAAACCTTGAAAATGTTGAAGATTTTGTGTAGAAAATGACATATTTGGAAATGGATGTGGGTATTGACAATTTGATGGAGTTTGTGGATTTTGGAAGATTAATATTATTGCGGGTTGTTTGTAGAATTCAATAAATTTATAAAAAAATGTCTTATTATTTTCATCCATTTCGAATAGAAGATAAAATTGTAGGAACTTAAAAAAATAGATGGAGGGAATATTAGAGAGTGGAATTGGAGAGTCTAGTGAGTTGGAATGAAAATATGTGTGCACATTGGTGGATATTTATAAATGGAATTTCGAACTAACAGTTAAAAAATAGTTGTTAAAAATAGTCGTTAAAAACTAACCATTTTATTCCATTTTTAATTTTAAAATTTATAATTTTTTAATAAATAAAATTTGAAAACTAAAAAAATATACACATGGGGTGGGCTAGCCAAGGGTTGGCCCACCCCATGTTTGCTTGAACGTGTTCAAGCAAAGGGCGTTATAACACCCCCTTCCCAATGCTTTTAACAGTAAAGGGGTTGTTATAACACCCTTTAACATCTGCATTGCAGATGCTCTTAGGAACACTGAACTGATAACGTCAATTGCATGGGATCAAATTTATCATTCTAAAATTAGTCAATGTAAGTTTTAAGGTAGATACCAAATATTAATTACAGTGTATTTTAAGGAATTTTTCTTCAAATGAGATTTACAGCTAATCCTCTGTTTAAATGGGATGAGCGAAGGTTCATTAACGGAAGGAGAGGAGAGGGGAAGAGAAGGAAGTATTTATATTACCCTTGTTTCGAAGGGAGGGAAGGTTCAATAACGTAACATGTGTTACCTTATTTGGGAGGAAAATGAGGATAATGAAAGTTAAATATATAAAGTTATAAAATTATCATCACTTTTGTTAAAAACTAAGCATTAAAAAAAAATAGATCTGCTACCTTAACGACCCCCTAGTGCCGACCCCACGGATATGGAGGGAGATTCATGTAAGTACACAGGTCATAGGTGCATAGCGGGGTAAACCCCAAGTCGTCAGTTCCTGAGAAACGACCCCTAGTCATTACACCAGAGATACCATGCATCCACCGTCTGCGCTATGCCCTGGGGGCAAAAAAACTTAAGCATTCAAAAACCTAGTGTATCTTGCATATATTTATTAGTTAAGACTTACACATTAAAGCAATTGTAGCTCATTTGTTAAAGTCAGCATCGACGTTAGTATTGAAGTATGCGTCAGCGTCGAAGTCAGTGTTGACATCAAAGTCAATGTCGGCATCTGAGTCAGTGTCGGCATCAAAGTCGGTGTTGGCATAGAAGTTAGTGTTGAAGTCGGCATTGGTGTCGGTGTCAAAGTCAAAGTCGGCGTCGAAGTCGGTGTTAACGAAGTGCGAATGTCAGGTAGTGCAAGTGTTATTCGTCGCAACTCAAAGAATACCTAAAACAATGACTTTTAGAATTAATATAATAAAACAAGTTAGTGTAAAATTGGAACATAAACTTTTTAAATTCCCTTTACCCTTCTTTACATCTCAAATCGGGATGTAAGAAATTTTTTCGTTTCATGGATAAGAAATGTTAAAGCTTGTCCTTCCTTACCTTCCCTTTCCTTAGCTCAATTCCTCCCAAACAGGGTTTCAAGTCTCTCTTCTCCTTCCCTACCCTTCTCTCCCCGTTCCTCACCTCATCCCAAACAGTGCGTAAGGGATGCTGGACTTCTAGGCTACCTGTCACTATTGTTTCCCAATATATCTTAGTGGCCGGTAGGAAACTTTCGTGGGATCAGTCTGTTCATCCAGGCTCGACGTTACTTAGTCTGATTAATCATTTTTTAATACCTAATATCAAATAAAATAGAAAAAAAAATCAAATTAACGAGGGGATCCAAAACAAAAATCAAATTGTGTTATATAAATGCCTTGTTAATTAGATGCATTTTTAGTTTAATATTATGAACTCAGTATTGTCCAATGCACATAAACACTCAAATAAGTTATAGTTGATTTTTCATTAATTTAATCACAGTATACTTTTTCATGTGGTTATTTAAGTAATTTGTGAAAATATATCTAGAAAATATAAAATGTGAAATATTTTTAATAGGAAATATTTTTAATGTATTTAGAAGAATTAATTGATAAATTATTTATATTAAATAGATAAATAATTATGTAAAATGGCGTCAATGAGTGACTAAAGTTTTAGAAGGACAATTATATTAAATACCAATCCGTTCATAAAATTGATAACTTATAGGAGATTCTTCCACCATCATTAGGCGAATAATTTTTCTCTTGAGTGCTTTAAAACATCATTCTTTTGAGTCCGAACCATCTTAATTAGTCAAATTTTAGTTTGAAAACGAGTGTTTAAATTCAAAATTAGTCATTAATTCTTCTAATAATAGGAAATCATTATTTTGACCTTTTCTCGTCAATAATATGTGTATATGTTTAAAAAGTGAGAGAGAGAGAGAGCGCCTACATCGTTGACTGACGTTGCAGCATGGAAACCTCGTCAACGCCGGCACTCTGCGGTTGTTTGGCACCGCGCTGCTCTCTTCGTCGCTTCTTCCAGTAGTCCAAGTCCAACGCCATCACGCTGCTCTCTTCGTATATAAAGACGCTTGCTCGATCGTGTCATCGTAGCCAGTGAAAGCCAAAGACGATCGACCTCAAGTAGTTGATCTTACGAAGAAGAACAGAGAGAGATCAGAGATCATGGAAGGCCTTTGCCAGCTCCCTTCCGCTTCGAGGAGCCTGATAAGCTCTCGCCCGAGCTCGGCCGCTGTGAGGATCAGCAATGGAGGCGCAAGCTTCGGCCAGGGGAGCCAGACGCTTGCCATTCGATCGCAGAGCAAGAGGCGTGCCAGGAATATCTCTCTCAGAGCAACGCAATCTCCACAAGTCGAGCTGCTGAAAAAGGGTTCCGATCGGCTGCCGGCCATTCCGGTACTGCTCCGCGATCTGAAATCGGACTGCGTTTTGCTTCTTACGGTTAGATAATTGTATAAACTTAATTTCAGGCGGAGAAGGATGAGGCGAAGAACGAGAGGTGGGAGACGCTGGTGAAGGAAATCAAACAGATCTTCCGGTTGATGGACGACGGAGAGACGAACGCCTCGGCTTACGACACCGCGTGGGTGGCGAGGATTCCGTCGACAGAGGACTCGAGCAAGCCCCACTTCCCGCAGACTATCGATTGGATTCTCAAGAACCAGTTGGAAGACGGATCCTGGGGCGAGCCCACGTACTACCTCGTCTTCGATCGATTGGTCTGCACTCTGGCGTGCGTTCTTGCACTGAAAACTTGGAATATAGCAGAAGAGCAAATCGAGAAAGGTACTGATCATACTGATCGATCGACCTTGATATCGATTAATTAATTACTTTAAATTGATCATGCGATTTCATCTTGCAGGTCTAAATTACCTGAAGAACCATGTGGATGAAATAGAGACGGCGAGCGAGAGCCTGATAACAAGCGGGTTCGAGATTGCGTTCCCTTCCATGTTGAACGAAGCCAAGAATATGGGGATTGATCTTCCTTATGATCGTCCGTCCATTCAAAAAATCATCAAATTTAGGGAAAAGAAGATGAGCAGGTAGGCAATCGATCATAGTAACGATCTATAACCGCCGGCAATTATTGAATCCTCACAAACTACAACTCTGTGGCAGAATCCCAGTGAAAGTGATGCATTCAGTGCACACGACGCTGTTATACACGCTAGAAGCCTTGCAGGAGGTCGTGCAATGGGACGAGATTCTCAAGCTTCAATCCGCAGACGGGAGCTTCCTCAGCTCTGCTTCTTCCACCGCCGCTGTCTACATGAACACCGGCGACAAGAAATGCCTTGAGTTCTTGCAATCTGTACTAAACAGATTTGGAGATAACTGTAAGTTAATATATTCTTCGACTGCTTAATAATTACTTTTAAATTGATTCATTCAACGTGGTGAATGACAGTGCCCTGCCAGTACCCGATCGACCTCTTCGAGCGCATCTGGGCTATCGATACGATCGCGAGGCTTGGAATCGACCATCTCTTCAAGAAGGAGATCATCGACACTCTTGATTATGTCTACAAGTATGCACGATCAGTACGCGAGCATTTCATCTCAGATTAAAACGAGACTAGTTATTAAAAATTCGCGTTAATTTGAACAGATATTCTGGGAAGCAAGGCGTTTCTTGGGGCAGAGACAACACAGTTCCTGACGTTGACGATACGTGCATGGCCCTCCGTTTGATGAGGCTGTATGGTTACCCTGTCTCCTCGGATATGATCGAGTTCTTCAGAGACG
This sequence comes from Zingiber zerumbet, assembly GCA_037833815.1. Taxonomy (NCBI): domain Eukaryota; kingdom Viridiplantae; phylum Streptophyta; class Magnoliopsida; order Zingiberales; family Zingiberaceae; genus Zingiber; species Zingiber zerumbet. The sequence goes on along the minus strand of JBBMJZ010413104.1, from coordinate 18,630,529 downwards.
ACGATGGCAATTTCATATGCTTCCCCGGCCAGACGCATCGTGGAGTCTCGGACATGTTCAACTTGTACCGCTTCTCCCAAGTCGCCTTCCCCGGCGAGAAGGTACTGAAAGAAGCCAATGCCTTTGTGGAGTCCTACTTGAAGGACTGCGTGAAGAACAACAAAGTGGACGACAAGTGGTCCTGCAAGAAGGCACTGGGCAAGGAGGTTGCTCGTGGCTTGGAGTACCCATGGAGGAGGAGCTTCCCCAGGCTCGATGCCAGGGAATACCTTGACCACTACGGAGACAACGATGTCTGGCTCGCCAAGACCATTTACTTGTGAGTGATTGATTGTTCATTCTTCCATATTGATTGATTACTCTGAGAATTTAGCTGATTCTTATTGTGCCTTCAATTTTAGGATATACAACGTGACGAATCCAAAATACCTAGAACTCGCGAAGTTGGAGTTCAACAGGCTGCAAGCAATATACGAAAAAGAGATCGGCTCCATTGTAGAGTACGTCGAGCTTGCTTCCTCACTGTTGTCAATTTTGGGGGGTTTGAAGTAGTTAAAGCCCTAATTAATGTCGTTTATGATCTTAACAGATGGTGGAATAGCTGTGGACTGGAAGCCACCTCTCTGTCTCCGGAGCAGCTTCACTTTGCCATTGCTTCTACTCTGCCTGAGCCGGAGTTTGCAACGAGCAGAGTTGCCTACACCAAATCGAACTCCATCGAAAACGTTCTCGTAGATCTGTTTTACAAACATGAATCCACCGAGGACTTGAAGAATCTGTGCCGAGCAGTTGATGAGTAAGTATTTAATTTGATATGGAATGGAATAATGCAATGGAATGGAATGGAATCACTGAGTGATCGAGCTTGGAATTTGTTTGCAGGTGGAATCCCTCGCTGGCTCTTTCACTTCCATCTCAGTTGAAAACAACATTCAATGTTCTGTACGAGACTCTGAATGAATTAGCAGGAGAAGCCAGTAAAGTCCAAGGGAAGGATGTGTTCCCCTACTTCCATGAACTCGTAAGTACTGCATTCTGTTGGTAAATTTACTTACTTCGATTCAATTCGAGTAAAATAACTGAAATAATATGATGAAAACAGAGGAAGAAGCAAATGGAGATGTACATGAAACTCAGGGAGACTAAATTGGGAGGAGAAAGCGGGGAGCATTCATTGAAGGACTACATCGAGCATGGCAAAACCGAACTGGGCGTGGCCGTCAGATTGCTACCTTCCGTGTTTCTGATGGGAGAGCGTCTCAGGGATCTGGATCTGCTTTGCTTGAACGAGAAATCCAGGATCCAGGAGAAGCTCTCGGTGTTCTTGAGACTCTACATCGACCTCCAAATGCACAAGGTACGTGCGATCGATCGATCGATCGATCGACTTTGAATATAATTGAATTTTTCTGAATGGATCATGATTCGCGAGCGTCGCTGCTTGCAGAACTCGCTGGCGCAGGGTGGGATGAATGCGGTGGCGGTGAGCATGGAGGAGGGGAAGCGGAGGGAGGAAGAAGCGTTGGGCGACGTGGAGGCGCAGATGGAGGAGGCGTTCGACGAGTTGGTGCACGAGAGCCTGAAGCCGAGCTTGGTGCCTCGCAGTTGCCGGAGACTGATGTTCGAGCACGCCCGGATCACCCAGTTCTTCCTGCACGACGACTTCACCTCGCCGGCGCACCGGCAGAAGATTGCGGACGCCATGGAGCGGTTCCGCACGCCCGTTCCGATCGACAGTACGGCGTGAAACGGAGAGGTAATTTTAATTTAATTTAATTGATTTTGTTTTTTTTTTTGAAAAAAAATATAGAAATAAGATAAATGGGCCATGAGATGGGCCGAGTTTCAAATGGAACATATCATAAAACACGTGTATCAGATCTTCATAATATAATATTGCGAATCTTTCTTTATATAGAATGAGTGGATGAATTAGCCAATTAATACATTTTTAAAGTCTTAATGACCATGAGTTAGAGGCTCAAGGAAACGTGATTAGCTAATTAATACATTTTTAAAGTCTTAATGACCATGAGTTAGAGGCTCAAGGAAACGTGAATTAATTACTTTGTGGAAATATGATGGTTCGTTTGACTTGGTTAAAAAGTCTTAAGCAAGAATAGTTTCCTTTTCCTTGGTCAAAAGGATTTGGTTATTTTCCTAATTCAGTATGAAATCACGATCTAAGTGAATAAGCTTTTTTTTTTAAAAAAAAAAAAAAAGATTGATTGGGTTTGACCAAACGCCTTAATATTAGGATATGATTTGATCTAACAAATATTTTAATGAGCACATTTAGATGAAAAAAATGACAACCTTATGTCAGGTGCCCCTCTACTATTCATCTCAAGATCTGGTGGAAGAGATAAATTAAGGTATCGAGCAGCTTTCTAGATTGGAGAAACTTAATTCCTAAGGAAATGAGCAACCTCGTAGGTGGGAAGAACTTAGAAAAGTTGAAAAAAATTTTGACAGTTGTCGACATGAAATTTGAAGTTTTAGTTAAGAACAGAAATAAAATTTTAAACCTATTTTTTTTCTCAAAATTAATAATCTAGGTGATATGTGTGATTTGATAACGTAGGACTTAAAAAAAAATTATGAAGATGTTTTTTTATAGTGAAGAGAGTAATACATTTTTATACTTTTTGATGTAGCATATCAATAAAAAAAAGTAACTATTGTAAAAAAATAAATCCAAAAAAACTTCAAATATTACTCCTGTAATATAAATTTATCATTTAAATATCAACTCAGCTATGGACAAGTACTTAGAAATTATACAAATGAGCTAATGTTTTAAATCTTGTTTTCTAATGAATTGATTGGGTTACAAACTTTGCTCATACATAAACTTGGTCCATAAACTTATATTATCCATTGGGCTTTGTTTATCTTTCTTTTTATTCCAACATTTATATATGTTTTTGGACAAAAATTAAAATAGATGTTTTAAGTTTATTTTTATTAACAAAACATTTTATTCTATTTTTTCCGCAAATCACCCTTTCTATTAAATTAATCTATTATTGTTATATAAAAATTATTTTAACGTTAATCAAAATTATTTCAATTAACGTTAAAATAGTAATATGAAGTGATATAATGTGATTATCATTGATGGATCGGCCGGGTTGAGCCTATTAAAAAAGAGAAGGTCGGGCTTGATACTTAGGATTGAGAAGAAACTAAGCCTGAGAAACTTAACCTGCTTAGCACTCCTGGGGGTGTTTTGGAATCGGATTTAGAATTTAAAGGTGCTCAAGAATTGGATCTAGAACGTGAAGGTACTTGTACTTGGAGATGAAAATCGAGAGATGCTCAAGAAGCAAGTTCGAATCTAGGATGATCCTGTCCGAAAGTGAGAGGGTGAAAAACTGAGAATGTGGCTGCTGCACAGACTAGTTATATAGCACGTCCCGCTCTGTAAAATAAGCAACATCAGTGTCAAACCAGGGAAGGGGCCCCCGGTGTTGGTCCTCCGACACTCAAGTCAGTCACCTGAAGTGTAGAAGAAACCGAAACAACGGTAACGCGAGCGCAAAACAATAATCACGCGTACCTCCACCAGTGATGGACCCCCCTGTATATAGAACCATAGTGGGCGATGTGTATGCTCCTCAAGGCGTGGGCAGATTCTCCAATATGTCCTATGAAATGATCTGTCAGAAAAGTATCTCTGATACCATACCTTAACAGGACATGCATATCCCTGACAAGATAGTAGAAGCTTCCGTCGTACGATCTGTCTGTTGACCATGCCTCGTGTTAGCAACACTATCTGCCAGAAGAATATCGAGAGATACGACAATGGTCCTGCTGCTTGGCCAAGCAGGGTAACCGCTCGACCGGGACTCCTCCGCTCCGTTGATGGTCAGGTCCCACGGCTTGGCCGAGTGGGGCAGCCGCTCGGCCTAGACTCCTCTATTCCATTGATGGCCAGGTCACATTGCTTGGCCAAGCGGGGTAATCGTTCGGCCAGGATTCCTTCGCTCTATCAACCTCAGCTGCTCTTCCCTACGATTATTGAGTGTAGTAGCATGCCCCTCCTGTTCGAATAAGCTCTCCGGTCTCCTTAGCATCATGTTGCTCCACACTGAGCGTCTAGCTATCTTACCGTATTATCCGAGCTAGACGTTTGGCCCACCCGGACACTTATTACTCAACCGGCCTTTGTAGCCTCTTGTTGATCGAACCTTGATTTCCCTGACCAGCCGTTGTAGTCGTCCTCCGCTCGGCCACCATAGGTGAGCCTTTTGACACCTTGGCATTGACCGCCTTAACTTTGACCTCCACCTCGGCGGTTGACCCGTACCGGGTAGGCCCCCCTCTATCACTGCATCACAAGTCTCCCCCTCAAGTCTAGTCAAAGGAGGCTGCAAGTCCGACTGACTAGACCAGTAGAGTCTTCAGTGGCTTCCACGTCCGATCAGACCAGATACGCTCCTAAGTTTCTGTTCAGAATAAGAGTTTACGTTGTTCGGCTTTATTTTTCTAGGCTTGATTTCTAGCTGCCGCTCGGATCATACCTACAAAGGAAGATAGTGAATCGATCGCTCAGTAATGTGATAACCCACTCTCTGTCCTGATCAGGACGATGGGGCGATAACACTTGGCGAAAATTTTCCTTTTCATGCGCTCCTGTGGATGAGCACCCTTTCATAGTAGTTGATGTCATCCAAATTTCTCGAAAACCGTGTAAATCTCTGATCATTATGGCCGAGCACGCAACCATACCTTTTAATTAAGCTTCATTAATGTTTTCTGCTAGTCGCACGCCTCGTGTCCCACTTTTTGCCGTCGCACGTTTGACGTGACAGGCGGATATCCGTTGGTGATGTGATTGGCGTCTTTTCAAATTCTACGGCCAGATCTTCTCCTAGATTTTTGAATCTTGGATTGGACAGCTCAGGGTGATTGGTCGCAAGGTTTATAAATCTCGCTTGTGTTGTCGTCTTCTTCACTCTGTGTGCCTTTGTCTTCGAGCTTTCTGTAACGCTTCACCTTGTCTTCTTCTCCGGCGATCTTTTTTGTAAGCTTCTTCAATTTTTTCTTATCTGAATTCATTCGTTGCTCCTTCTTGCAACGTTTGTTCTCGATGGCCAGTTCTTCGCAACCCCCCATCCCTATCCCTGGACTCTGGTATACTTCCACTGAATCCAGGTTCAACGAGGATGATATCAAAAGTCTGAAATCTGCCTACCAATTTCCATCTGACTACCAAGTTGTTATTCCTTCCGCGTAAAATCGGCCACACAAGCCACCCACGGTTTTTTTGTGTTATTTTAAGGACCAGTTTACTACCGGTCTGTGGTTCCCAGTTCAC
>JBBMJZ010413104.1:18577751-18590307 GCA_037833815.1 Zingiber zerumbet | reverse complement strand
GGACGATTTGACGGGTCTAAAACTCAATCTTTTTAATCTCTATCAACTGAGTACAACAATTTTTCTCCCTTTTCTCTTAAATTAAAATAAAATTCTATTTGTCTCTCGTATTATTACATATAATAATCATTATGGTATTAATATTACAAAATTATAATAATAACTACTTAGTAGTTACTATAATGTTATAATAGCTATTATACAGTAACTGCCAACGGTAAAGCACAATAGCTACATAATAAATGCTATAAATTGCAGTAGCTATTACAGTAACTGCTACAATGATGCATTAGCTAATATAACACAGAGTAGCTATGCAATAACTGCTGCACACTACATAGTAGCTACAAAGTTATAGCAGCTACACCACTTTTAAAAATTAACATCATAGTGATTCTTATATGCAATTATAAACCAGAGAAATGATAATTTTATTTTGATTTAAGAAGAAAGATAGAAAAGTTATTTATTTTAATTTAAGAGAAAAGCGAGAAAAATTATTACGTGTATATGAGGGAAGGATTAAAAATTGAGTTTTGACGTCCATGTTAGATTTTGGTCACGATCGCTTAGGAGTTGTCGGACGACATATCAATTTCCAATATTAATAAATATTATCATTATTTATATAAATTAATGATTTTTTAAACATATTAACTTGTTTTTAAAATTTTTGTGTTATATTATTGAAAGTTTAATAAGGGTCTTCTTGTGATTCCGGAAAATAGTTGGATGTGTTTACAAAACTGCAATATGAGTAAAAAGCTCTCGTCCATTTTCTCCTAGCCCTAACCCTCTTCCATCGCGTCACCACTGCACACGCTACCGCCGCACGCCGACGCCGCGACGGCCGCATGCTGCCGTAGACATAGCCGTTGCGTGTGCTGTCGTCTATGTTGCTCCTTACACTGATACGCTGCTCTGCTCGCTGTCGTTGCCGCACATCGGAGTCGCCGCCATTACTGATTTCCGCAGGAAAATCCTTCAGCGGAGGGAGCAGCGAGTAAATCTCTTCATCCGAGCGCGCCGCTGCGTTGCATTGCTGCCGCCGCACGCCATCTTTCACCGGAAAATTTTCCAGCGGAGAGAGAGAGCAGCGAGCACGACTTGGACCCTTCAACCGATTCAGGTGGAGGTTTTCTTACTTGTCTCATTATAATTATCTTGTGCATGTGCATGATTAAATATAGATCATTAATGATGTTAGATAACCATGATAATATCTTTAAAAGGTGCTTGATTATGAAATAAGGGGTAAATAAATGAATTGTAGTGTATTTTCCTGCTTGATTCTCTTAACAAATTACTGAGTGCATGATTAATCAGATAAAATAGATTTTACTTTTAGAAAGTAATTAGCTATGATCATTGTTACTCTTGTTACTTGAGAAACTTCCCTTAGCTTGCTTGTTCTATTCATGTCCTAGTTGTTTAGCTATTCTATCTATATCCCCTTGAGTTTACCACTGAGGTTATCAAAAGATAACTCTAAATTATAAGAAGATTAGGAAAACCAAGGGTAGTCCCCTTAAGGAATTGAAGCTACCATTAAGGCATTAAAACATGTTAAATTAAATTATATAATTAATTATATTAAATTAGGCAGATAATTGATAAATCATACAAGCGAGCTTTGATTATGTACTTCGGAGGAGTCATATGATGTATCAAACTAAGTTAACAATGAAATAAATGCAACTCGCTTATCATGAATCTTCATCTCTATACTTTATAAAAGTGCATGACTACTTTTGCCGGAGTAAGAATTTAATAAATCCTTATAAAGTTATAATTATAGAGCATTGGCCTTGCGCTCAAAAAAGACTCTCGAGTCGTTTCACATGTTCATAGGCTTCGTCCATGTTGCATGAGATACTTTACTGACTAGGTAAATTGCGGGTCGTTCACTTTATTCATATGTGAGGCGCATTTTGGGTGGAGACATTTCCTTTGACCTCTAGATTCATGGACTTAAGGCGATCTTCAATATTTGGACAATATTACAGGATGATCTTGTTTAGGGATGTTCAGTGATAGTGTTAGAGATGGTTTCTATTAGGTTTATATATATAATAAAATATTATCCAAGATTAAGTAGTTGTAACTTTAAGTGTTGATAAAATAAGTATGGGATTTTGTAGACATGTTCAAAGGTGGGTGATAAATTACTTAGTCATAAGAATTGAATCGATTAGGGTCGGTGTAAGAGGTAGAGGGAGACTAAAGATTCCCTAAGGAAAACTTTAATTGATATTGAAAGATAATTTAATTGATTTGAATATTACCAGTAATATTGTCTTTCATAGAACTCAATGAAAGGATGAATTCCATGTACCCAAGCCTAAATAGTTGTGACAAATGCTTGATAGAGAGGGGCTTATCAAGCCATCTGTTAATAGTCCTATGCCCCTTAGGCTAATGAAAAAAAAGCTTCTCTATAAGATTGTGATACTGATACAGACCCTAAATGTTAGGATGGCAAATTTATAAGATTGTGATACAACCTTGAACAGTTGGGATATAACTTATTTTTGTAGAATATTAATTTTTATCCATTTCTATTAGTTGCAATTCCGAGTTGAACTATTTTAAATATCAGCAGTAACCATGGCTATCTTTTTTCTAGTAAGTAAGAACATCAGAGGCTATGTTTCGCCATTCTATTCAGATGCCAATTCAACATGTAAGATGGGGCATTAATGTCATAGCAAAACGTGCTATCTCCTCATCATTTGTATTTTGTCAGAGATTAAAGCAAACAGGTAGAAAATATCAATCTCTTCATCTCTGCTTCACTGGAATCTTTCTGTCTCTCTTTCCTTTAGTATTTCTGGTTGGTAAATTTTAATTGGTATGTTTGTGCAGAAAATGATATTGTGCAGATGTTCAAGCTTCCAAGCATTCCAAACAATGAACATAGCTTGATAGAATACCAAAATCATCAACGGACAGGCCGTGCATTAGATCAAAGGTTCTTGAGAATACTAAAGATTTTTAGATGGGGTTCAGATGCAGAGAAGGCATTGGAGGTTTTAATGCTACGGGTAGATCGTCGGTTGGTCCGAGAAGTTCTCAATACTGATGTTGATATTAGCACTAAGATGCAGTTTTTTCGATGGGCTGGCAAAAGGAAGAACTTTGTGCATGACACAACAACATACATGGCCTTGATTCGCTGCTTGAACGAAGAGGGATTATTTGGTGAGGTGTGGAAGACTATCCAAGAGATGGTTAAAAGCCCTTGCTTAATTACACCAGTGGAACTATCAGAGATCATTCGCATCCTAGGCAGAGCAAAGATGGTGAACAAGGCATGCTCAATTTTTTATCAGATAAAAGCTCGCAAGTGCAAGCCTGATTCTCATGCCTATAACACTATGATTATCACAATGATGCAAGAAGGCCGTCATGAGAAGGTGCATGAGCTTTATAATGAGATGAGCAATGAGGGAAATTGTTTTCCTGACACAGTGACTTACAGTGCGCTGATTATGGCATTCTGCAAACTAAGTCGTGAAGATTCAGCTATTAGGTTACTTGAGGAGATGAGAGAAAACAAATTGCATCCCAATACCAAAATCTATACTACACTAATAGAACTGTATTTCAAATTGGGTAAAGTTGAAAAGGCACTAAATTTGTTCCAGGATATGAGGAATCAATGTTGCATACCTAATGTTTTCACATACACTGAATTGATAAAGGGCCTTGGCAAAGCAGGAAGAACAGAAGAGGCCTATGATATTTTTCTTCAAATGCAAAGAGAAGGTTGTAGGCCTGACACAGTCCTAATGAATAATCTTATGAACATTTTAGGCAAGGCTGGACAATTGGATGAAGTTATTAATATTTTTGGGAAAATGGAAAATTTACAGTGTGTACCAAATGTTGTTTCCTATAATACTGTCATTAAGGCACTTTTTGATTCTAATGATCATGCATCAGAAGTTCCTTTATGGTTGGAGAAAATGAAAGAAAAAGGAATTGCTCCCAGTGCTTTTACTTATTCAATTCTTATCTCTGGCTTTTGCAAAACAAATAAACTGGAGAAAGCCTTGATGCTTCTGGAGGAGATGGATGAGAAGGCCTTTCCTCCATGCCCAGCAGCATATTGTAGCTTAATTGATGCTCTTGGAAAAGCAAAGCGTTATGATGCAGCCAGTGAATTATTTCAGGAGCTAAAAGAGAATTGTGGCTCCTCCACTTCTAGGGTCTATGCTGTCATGATCAAGCATTTTGGAAAATGTGGTCGTCTAAATGATGCACTAGGTCTTTTTGAGGAAATGAAGCAACTGGGTTGTATACCTGATGTCTATGCCTATAATGCCATCATGTCTGGTATGGCGAGGATGGGAATGGTAGATGAAGCTCAATCTATGCTTCGAACAATGCAAGAACAAGGTTGTGCTCCAGACATAAATTCTCTCAATATCATTTTGAATGGCGTGGCAAAATCTGGTGGACCATTGCGTGCCATGGAAATGCTCTCAAACATGAAACAGTCTAATATCAAACCAGATGCGGTGTCATATAATACAGTTCTTGGTGCTCTAAGCCGTGCTGGTATGTTTGAGGAAGCAGCTAAATTGATGAAAGAGATGAGCTCACAGGGTTTTCTGTACGATCTCATTACATACTCATCTATACTTGAGGCGATTGGAAAAGTTGATGACATACCAACTAACTCAGTTTGAAATCTATTTATCATCTTTGCTTTGGATTGTTAGGCTACAACAAGCTAATTGAGTCTCAATGCTTGTTCTGAGCAAATGCATTGAATCCCTTATGCCCCTCTTTTAGACTAATGCATATTAAAAGAAAAAAATTACAAAAACTCAAAGGCTGCTCACATGCCAACAGAACTCTTGTTTTTTTCTTTCCTGTTCCCTGCTTCTCTTTTGTTCCTTTTTTCTACAATCTACTTTTTCTTCTGCTCCTCTTCTCTTTATGCATAGACCCTCCTTTCAATCTCCTTCCCACCCTAATCCTTTTCTTGTTTCTGAATTTGTTGGTGTCAACTGATATGTTGCCCAAAAGATTGTGCATTGGCAATCGATCAGGTAGCCAACCTGATCTCCTCCACTGGAATAAGGTAAACCATGTTTTGTTTCATTGTTTTGTTTTATATGATACTGGTTTATTGTTGTTCTATAATACCATATGCAAAAAAAAAGCACATATTTTTAACAAATTTTAGTAATTGTATCTTTTACAATTATTTATCCAATTATCTGTATATATTGACTTTTCATAATTCATTTGTTCTTGTATTTTCTTGTAGCACAATAATATTTGCATTGTGTTTGTTAGGTTGGGTTATTTCATGGAGGGTTGAAGATGCTTGCTGAGCCAAACAAAATTTTAATGCACGGAGTCATTTTGACTTACCCATACTCCCATGCCAAAAGAACAAAAAACTACAAAAACTTGATGCAGCACGGTTCATGGTGTTTGTAACTTTTGTCACATTGCATCGACCTAGTATCATGGGCATTGGAAAATATAATGTCATCCAAGAAGATGCCCTTCAAATAGCTTAGCACACAAATGAAAACACAAATATGGAGATGAGGTTCTATTGAGCTCACAGTAGAGAAAATTTTCCAAGCTCAGTTTGGTGTTTCTGCTACAAGGCTTTTTGGACTTTGATCTATTGGATCATACAGGAATGAGAGTGATGGAGGAAGTATTAGCAGTGACGGAGCAACATGTTGAAGAGGAACAAAGGGCATCCAGGATATGCAAACAAGCAAAAATCCAAACTGAGAGTTCAATAAGGAGATGGAGGTGGGGAACTGCAAGTTTGAGGAATTGAAATCGACATTGAAAAGAGGTACCATGCATGAAAGAGCCATTGCTTAAAGGCTCTAGAAGAGAAATCGAAGACGCCAGATAGAGATGAGGCAAAGGTATCATGATGGGTTGGATAACATGAGTCTTGGAAATCAGAGTGCAGTATATTTGTTTTCCTTGTGTCCACTTCTCAGCTATTTAGTTGACGAGATATGGGTGTCAATATTGCATATTGTTTATTAAAACAATATGATCAAGATTCTTGGTCATATGATTACCCCAAACCGTATCAGAGTGCAAAATTTCCAACCCATGCAATATCACTATTTGGGCACTGCAGGCATGTATGAGGAGAAAAATGAAGGAAGTTGATTGCTCTATCATCTGTTTTTTTAGTGGTTATATTTGTCAGTTCATCCTAGGTATCTCTTTATCCCAAGTCATTTGGTTGATCTGTGACTGTTGCGTAAATACTCACCATTGCATTTGTTTTTTTATTTTTTCTCTCTTTCTACCTTTAATGAGCTTTTTGTTTTCCATTTTAATCTCTTAGTTTGGTTGTTTCAGAAAGTACTATCAGCAAAACCATGATTTATCATTTGTCACTTGGTCGTGAAGCTTTTTGTTAGCCCATTTTTTTTCCCTGTACTTTTTTCATTTTGACATTTGACCATCTTGTGCAAGTGTAGCCTTATGACGATGCAAAACTCAAAGAACACTCGGTATTTTGTCATGGATCAAATACATTGCAATGTGTCATCCAAACGGTGACTTGAAAGAGGGCCTTAGGTTTCAGGTGCAACTGTCTATTACACTGTAAACAGTTCTGAAATTAGTTGGTTCAAGGGGCTGTGCCATGCATGTGGCTTAGCAATTTGCTCCACCATGAGATATGGTGGAAACAAGCGAAGTCATCAGACTGAAACGAGTGGATTACAGTTTTCATTGATCAACACACATTCGAAGATGAAAGATTGCATTAGTGTTCGAAAACCCCCGGATCCGGGTTGCAGTATGCGGGGAGTTCCAACTTTGGTTGTTTGTTCCACCCGCACGTTTGGCATCCGAAACCTTCAACTTTCTCACAGTCAAAGGGGAGCTGCTGCATAGCCCCGACTCAACCCAGCCGCGAGCAAACCTGCTGATGTTTAGTGTTGGTAGTTCATGGTAATGCTTCTGTGACCTCTTGCTGCTGCATGTGTGCTCTTGAGAAACCCCCGCTCAAGTGTGACGAATTATACACTGTTCAGGGACAAATATTAGGCAACACAGTTTCCTACTAGTCTTTCAGATCAAAGAAAATGTGTTTTCAAACAGTTAGAGTACATTCACTTGATTCGCAGAGATTGTGATTGATTTAGATTTTTTTTGATTGTAGGGATTGAGATTGATTCACTTGATTTGATTGTGATTGATTTAGATTCTCTTGACTATAGGGATTGAGATTGATATTGATTGAATTTCCTGATTATAGGGATTGAGATTTATTTTTTCTTTTTCCTCCTTTATCTACATGTAAGTAGATTAACGGTGAATACAAATATATGTTTTCCTTCTCTTCTACATGGTATCGGACCAAGGTTAATCCTTTTCTGATCTATTTTTGTTCTCTTTCTTTCTCTGTCGCCACTACCAGAAACCTTAATACGGCTGAGTTGTTTGTTGTTGTGTCACTATTAGCTCTCTCCTTTTGACCTTATCTAATTTATTGGATCTCACGCAGTTGGAATAAGCAGCGGATCGAAATTTCTTGATCAACCGACTGCTTGATCCTAGATGCTGCTGGATCGTTAGAGAGGGAATCAATCAGCACTGTTCTAATTCATTGCTATTCAGGTTTTTGTCTATGAATTTCTCTTATGATAATGTCTTCAGATTCTAAACCTAATTTGGCTAATACTATCAAATTGAATGGTGCCAACTATCTCTTATGGTTGTGTTCATTTGAACTATTCCTATATTCTCACAAGAAGATCATATTCGAAATATTCGGAATGGATTTTAGATGACTATTCTGTTATGGTTTGACTTCTCAATAGAATGGAGGAGTCTATGAGCACTAATGTTATATTCGTGGGAATTGCCAAAAAGATGTGGGATGCTTTACGTGGCATGTATGCGAATGAGAAAAAATATTTATCGAGTTTTCAAATTATATGAAAAACTTTTCTCTCTTTGCCAAGACAGTTAATCTGTTAGTAATTATTTTACTACTTTTAAGGGATCTGCCAATGAAATTCGATTACATCATTTGCTCTCTTGTGATGCTCAGACTCGAAAGAATAGTGGGAGGAATTTTTGGTAGCAAAATTCTTATCCGGTTTAGATTCTACTCTATGATTGGTTTGGGATAATCTGTTGGCAACTGATTACATTCTCATGTTATCGAATGCCTTGTCTCAGGTTTTTTGTGTGACCATGGGTTGTCCTGACACTTGTTTTTTTATCTTCCGACACTTCGGTTATGGCTACTCGTGGTCGCAAGTTCTTATAGGGTCGCGATCGTGGCCATGGACCTAATACCACCAAAAAAGGCCGCTCGTGTGTTCACTGTGGCTGATCTAACCATGTCTCCAAAAAGTGTTGGGTGAAGTTTGGTAAACCTGATTGGGTTAATAATGCATCTACCGAACTATCAACTCCATCATTGGACACTGGCGATCACGGTGATATGATTTCAATTTCTCGTACTTATTATGAGAAATTGCTTTGCTCTTCTGCTAGTACTCCCTCTTCCACTGTTGTCTCATCCTCTACAGACGCGTTTGTTGTATCTCATGATAAGTCTTGAATGTTGGATTATGGTGCTCCTATTCATATTACTGGTAATAAGTCTGTTTTCTTACTTTGTTGTTTCCTCATCTTTATTTTCTATCTGTCTAGCCAATAATACTTATTCTCTGATTATGGGAATAAGTCTTGTCAAGCACAATGCAAATATCACTTTTGATAATATTTTTCTTGCACCTAAATTTTCGGTTAGTTTACTATCCATAAGCCAACTAACAAAACTCACAACTATTTTATATCTTTTTATCCATCCTATTGTATTTTTCAGGATTTGTAAACGAAGAGGATGATTGGACGACATGAGCATGATGACCTATACTATCTAAATTTGGTTACACTTGTAAGTTCCCGGACACTCTCAGTGATTGTGTCTCCTTATCAGTGATATTGTCGTCTAAGTCACCCATCTTTTTCCGTTCTTAAAAGTTTAGTTCATGTTCAATCTACTGATTTCCAGTGCCAGTCTTATGAGTTTGACAAACACCACATACTTTTTTTTCCTTCTAGAATTGATAAACGTAGTTCTTTTTCATATGAACTTATTCATTGTAATGTTTGGGGACCTAATAGAGTTGAGTCTAGAGGGAGCTTTCAGTATTTTATAAGTTTTGTTAATGGTTATTCTCGCATAGCATGGTTATATTGACTCAAAAATAGAAGTGAGGTTTTTGAGGTGTTAACATCATTTTATAATGAAATAAAAATCCAATATTTTGTTGTCTTACACATTCTTCGTACCGATAATACACTTGAGTTCACTTCAAAAATTGTGTCTATAATTTGTGATTCTCATGGTATAATTCATCAAATCTCTTACTCATACACTTCCCAATAAAATGGTGTTACTGGACATAGACACCATCATATTTTAGATATAGCTCGTACTCTTCTTTGTCACATACATGTTCCTAAGTTTTTGTGGGGTGTTCTCACAGCTTGTTTTCTCATAAATAAGATGTCGTTAACTATGTTATATGGGAGTATCCCCTTCTCTTATCTTCATCCTGACAAGTCCATTTTCTCAATGCCTCATCGCGTATTTGGTTGTATTTGTTTTGTTCATATTTTACTCTAGGCTTCGATAAATTGTCTTTTCATTCTATTAAATGTATCCTATTTGAATAATCTCACACATAAAAAGTGTTGGTGCAATTTCTCTAGGTTAAGGTTGACCAGTTTGACTAAATTTGAGTTAGATTAAACTTAAGACTTGATGTTTGAGTTTTGATATTTGACAATATATGGAGATTGCATGTGCAATTGTCCGTTTGAAGAGATTGCTGATGTAATTTCCCTCTAGTCAAGGTTTGACCAGTTTAATGTGAAGAATAATCAAGTATGTCAAGATTGACCAAATACTTGACTGGAAGTCCTAACTAGAGGTTAGACAAGACCAACGAAAAGGTTGGTAGAAGAAGAAAATCTAAGTGGATAAATGTTGATCAGACACTTAGTGTGAAAGTCCTGGTAAGTGAAGTCATACGGTTGAAAAGCCCTAGTAAGTGAAGTTAGGCAGATGGAAAATCCTGGTAAGTGGAGTTAGGTGAAAAGCCCTAGTGAGTGAAGCTAGACATATGAAAAATTCTTATGAGTGAAGCTAGGTGAAAACCCCTAGTGAGTGAAGATAGATAGATGGAAAATCCTAGTGAGTAAAGTCAAGTGAAAAACCCTAGTAAGTGAAACTAGGCAGATGAAAAATCCTAGCGAGTGAAGTCAGGTGAAAAACCCTAGTGAGTGAAGCTAGACAGATGGAAATCCTAGTGAGTGAAGCTAGGTAATGAAAAATCCTGGTGAGTAAAGTCAAGTGAAAAGCCCTAGTGAGTAAAGCTAGGCAGTGAGGAAGTCCTAGTGAGTGAAGTCGTATAGTTAAAAATCCAGGTGGATCAAAGATTGACCGGACATTTGGTGATTGGAAGTCTAAGTGGGTCAAGGCTGACCGAACACTTAGCACGAGATGGTAAGTCCAAGTGGGTCAAGTTTGACCGAACACTTGGCACGAGGAGAAAAATTTAAGTGAGTGAAAGGATTAACTGGACACTTGGTGAAGAAGTCCCAGTAGGTCATGTTTGACCAAAAGCTAGGCAATGAAGAGTCCCAATAAGTCACGATTAACCGGATGTTGGGCAAGGAATTCTAGGACTCTAGTTCATGAGCTAGGGTGCTGAATCGCTTAGCGTAAGCGATTTAGAAGCTTTTAAGAGATCAGGGTGATTGCTTAATGACCTCTCTGTGAGAAAGCAGAAAGGGTCGTAATAGATTAGGGTAATCGATTACACATGCTTAATCGATTAGGGTAATCGATTATGCATGTTTAATCTATTAAGACAGTCTTTGCCAGTGCACAGAGAGGTGCCTAATCGATCATGCTAATTGATTAGGCATATCTTAAACGTTTAGGATAATCGCTTAAGAAGCTTTCTGTTTGAAACAGAAGTTGCGGTAAATGATTAAGCAGGGAAGCTTAATCGTTTACGACCCTCTCGTAATTGAACAAAAGGGTTCTTAATCGATTTGGCTAATCGATTAAAAACACTTAAATGATTAGAGTAATTGCTTAATCTTGAAAATATAGTCGTTTAAAGTAGGTTGCTAACGTGGTAAGCGATTAAGAAGAGTTTTAATCGATTAAGATGCCAACGGTAATCCTCTCAACACTATTTTAAACAGCTTCTTGCTCAAAGATTCACACAACTTTACACTAGTTCTTGGAGGCTTAGAGTGAAGTGTTGCTACACTTCCAAATTCATTAAGAGGTGTCTACAAGCAAGAAGAAAGAAGCTAGGATTTCATTGCTATAAATCTTGTAAGATTTCTTATTGCATTAGCTTCTTCTTGCTCTTCTTCTTGTATTTATGTATGTGAGCTTGTATGAGGTTACTCTACTTTCATATTGTTTCCGAGAAGAAGCTCTTACATAGTGGATGTGTGAGAGATGGTCGAATTCTTGGATTAGTCACCTCATTTGAGGTTGATACCAAGTAAATCCTATTTGTTAGCATTGGAGGAGCTTAGCTTTAAGTATTCTACTACAAATCATTATCATCGAAGAGAAGTGAGCTATTCACACCCCCCCTCTCCTCTAACTCCGAAGTGTCCCAATAAGTGGTATCAGAGTAAGGTTGCTCTTCACTGGACTCATGCCCGAAAGGGCAAAGAGCTAGAAAAAGAAGAAGTTGAAGTCATAATTTCAACAAGCTAATGGCTATCATCAAGCAAGCTCAACTTCAAGATGGCATTCTGAGATGGACTCAGATTTGACACAAGGGTGCATTCACCATTCACATTGATGAGCTTCGATCTTTAGAAATCAAGGATCAAGAATTTTTTGATGGTAGAGATAGAGCAATAATTTACTTTAATGGAATGCTTTGAAACTCCAAGGGATAGCAAAGGCAAAATCATCAAGAAGAGTAATTGGAGCAATGAACAAATCCAAAGAAGTGAGACCAATAACAAAGTACCCAAATTGTTGGTCAATTTATTGCCGAGCAACATTTTGAGCAAGATTAGGGAATACCAAGACGCCAAGGAGCTTTAGAGCAAATTGACAAAGGTTCATGAATATCCCTCCACTATACCAAATCAAGACAAATCAAAAGAGGGAGATTCAATAGATCAAGAAGAAGAAGATTCATCCTTAAGAGAGCGTCAAGGCAAAGGGGTATACTCTTTGTTTGATGTGTATGAGGATTCCGAGGTTGAGAGGTGCTCAACATCCGAGGAGGAAATTCATGAAGCGTCCATCTCAATATTGAGGGGGAGCATCATTCGTTGACACTGAAGCAAGAAGAAGCGCCTACGCTGAGTCAAATGAAGAGGAAGATGGTACCACCTCCAAAAATCAAGAAAAATCAAATGTAAGATCAAGTGTCACCCCTACAAGTGAAGGTATAAAAATTTCAAATTGTAATAATAAAAATCATATTATATGCTTTGAATATATAGAAAGAGGATACTACAAAAGTAAGTGTCC
>JBBMJZ010413104.1:18513860-18527633 GCA_037833815.1 Zingiber zerumbet | reverse complement strand
AAAATCTGGCAACTCAAGATACAATATGTTCTTGAGGAAAAAGAAGTTCTTGAGGCTATAAAATAGGTTATGGAAGACCTGTAGATCCCACTACATAGAACAGATGAGATCTCAATGCCTATAGGGCATGGAAAACGAAGGACTCCATTGCTAAGGGAATATTTATTAGTTCAATGATGGATGACCTGGTATTTGAGTATGAGCCATTACCATTTGCTCATGCTTGTCTGGGTAGCCCTTAGAGAAAAGTATAGTGGAGGAAGTCTGAGCAAGCTTCGATAGCTAACGATTAAGTTTGATAGCTACATTAAGCGTCCGAATCTTTCAATGGTTCAACACCTCTGGGAGATGTCGAACATGATTCAGGAGCTTAAAACTGCTGGTCATGAGTTGGCCGATGAACAATAGGTTCAAGCAGTTATTCATTCCCTTCTAGATTCTTGAGAGACCATGAAGTAGATCCTAACTCACAGTGAGAGTATTAAGACTTTCATTGGCATCTCATGCCATGTAGAATTGGGACCGGAGAGAGTTTAATCCGCAAGGATTTTTGGACTAGCCTATGTGACTATTGGTTATATTGGATCATCTGGATCCAAGAAAAGGAAATGGTTCAAGAAGGGGAAGGGAAAGAAGAAAGAAGTTGCTGCTGTGGGGTAAGACCCAATCAAGAAGATAGGAAAGAAGACCAGATTGAAACAATGCAAGTGTGTCTTCTTTTCTTAAGCATTTTTGTTGCTAGTTCAGTGTGGTTAGCTGATTCTTATCCTTTATGGATTATAGATTCGCAAGCAACCAACCATGTAGCTCGGTAGTGAGTTATATTTGTAGAGTACCAACGGGTACCAGCTGGCAACAAATGGATCTATGTAGGAAACACTGCAAGAGTTAAAGTCAAAGAAGTCAACACTTGCAAACTTAACCTCCGTGGTGGTAGTGTTTTGTTTCTATATGATGTCCTGTATGCTCCTGAAATTCGACGAAATCTAGTTTCGTCACTTATCTTCTTGATTTAGGTTATTGTGTAAATTTTTATAGCTATTGTGTGGAACTTCGAATTAACTCCGCATTAATTGGGCATGGTTATGTAACAAATGATTTTATGGTTCTTGATGTAGAACCAAATAATAATGATGGTTGTTTTTCAAACATTACTCTTACTAGTAATGATGATGTTAATGATGAAATTTGGCATGCTAGACTATAACATAAAGAACAAGAATGAATGAACTGATTGGCTAAGGAGGGCCTTTTAGGCACTCATGCTAAGATTAACTTATCTATATGTGAGCATTGTCTTGCTAGAAAGACAACTAGGAAACCATTTGGCAAGGCTATGAGGGCTGAATCACCATGGAAATTGATTCATTTGGATATTTGTGGTCCAATGAATCTGAAGGCTAGAAATGTGAGTTCTTATTTCATTACATTTATTGATGACTTCACTCATTTTGGTCATGTATATTTGATTTCTCATAAATATGAAGCATTATATTGCTTCATTCGTTACTTGAACGAAGTTGAGAATCAATTGGACTGTAAGGTTAAAACCTTACACACTGATCGTGGAGATGAATATTTATCTGATTAGTTCAAGACAATGTGTAATGAGAAAAGGATTATTAGATAACTAACTATACCTGGAACTCCACGTTTGTTGAAAGAATAAATAGGACTCTTCTTGAAGTAGTTAGGTCTATGATAGTGTAGGCTAATTTTCCAATCTCCTATTGGAGAGATGCATTATTAGTTGCTGCCTATATACTTAACAAAGTGCCTTTAAAATCAGTCCCATCTACCCCACATGAACGTTGGATAGGCAGAAAGCCATATTTGAGTAATTTGAGACCTTAGGGGTTAGCTGCCTACGTTCATGACAAGACTCATGAATATAGAAAATTATGACCCAGAGGTAAGAAGTGTATCTTTATAAGGTATTCTAAGACTTCTAAGGGTTATGTCTTCATTGGTGGGCGACAAGATGGAACCATATCTGAAATAGGGTCAAGAGATGCTACTTTTCTTGAAACTGAGTTCCCGACATGAGGTAAAGTTGATAAGATAATTCCTCTATATGAGATAGAGGAGGAGGATAATGTTCCTTTATTAACAAATTAGGAGATGCCTGAATCTAGTCAACCTAGTGGGAGTAATTTGCCACTAAATGAGTTAATTTCTTAATAATCTAACCTACGAAGTAGTCATCAAAATTATTTCTCAGAGAAGGTTTGACATTGAGAATGAGACATTGATGATTCTCCCAGTTAATGATGAGAAACCTCGAACAGTTGAGGAAGCTTTGAGAAGCTCAGTAAGAGAAAAATAGAAAATTACAATGGATGAGGAGATGTAGTCAATGAGAAAGAATAAAGTTTGGAATTTAGTCAATCTTCCTCCGAGCCGAAGGGCTATTGGAAATAAGTGGATTTTTAAAGTTAAAAAAAAAAGAAAGTAGATGGATCGATTAATAGATACAAAGCTCGATTAGTTGCAAAAGGATATACACAAATAGAGGGTGTTGATTTTAAAGAAACATTCTTGCCAGTTGTGAAGTTTGTGTCAATACATGTCATTCTAGCTATAGTAGCACAATTTGACATGGAATTACATCAAATGGATGTAAAAAAATAGCATTTCTTAATGTTAATCTTGATGAAAAAATCTATATGGTACAACCAAAAGGTTACCTTGTTGAAGGCCAAGAGAAAAGAGTATGTAGACTTGAGAAATCTATATATGGGTTAAAGCAAGTGTTAAGACAATAGAATATAAGATTTCATGAAGTCATTTTGTCTTATGGTTTTAAAATGATCAATGAGGATCATTGTGTTTACCTAAGAACGGAAAAAGGAAAGTTTATCATTTTATCATTATATGTTAATGATATGCTAATAGCTGGAAGTGACATAAAGTGTGTGATAGAAGTCAAATCATGGCTTTCATCATAATTTGACATAATAGATATGGGAGAAACAAAATACATCTTAGAAGTGAAGAACATTAGAGATCGATCAAAAAGACCTTTGAGTTTGTCTCAAGAAACTTATATCACTATGAAGCTATAATACTTTAAAATGTTAGATTGTAATATTGAACAGACGCCTATAGCGAGAGGTAATATTTTGAGCAAAAGTATGTATCTCAAGACTTCTAGAAAATAGCTGAAATGAAGAAAAAACCATATGCCAGTGCTATTGGTAGTTTAATGTACACTATGTTGTGTACTCATCCTGATATAAGCTATGTTGTTGGCTTAGTTAGTTATTTCTAGTCAAACCCAGGATTTGAGGCACTAGAAAGCGGTGAAGAGGATATTCAGATATCTCAAAGGAATAGCATATTATTGCCTCTATTTTCAAGGATCAGATATGAACCTGAGTGGCTACACAGATGTAAATTGGGTAGGGGACCTTAATGATAGAAAATCTACATCTGGCTATACCTTCTTGCTGAATGGTGATGTCATCTCATGGAACAACAAGAAGTAGACTTGTGTATCCTGTCAACAATGGAAGCTGAGTATATGGCTTGTGTAGTAGTTGTGCAAGAGGTTATTTGGCTAAGAAGGTTCCTGTTGCATCTGAAGATTGCTGAGGATAGTGAGAACCCTCTTACAGTGTACTGTTACAATCAAGCTGCAGTAGCTTTTTCTAAGGATCCCAAATATCACAGCAAAAGTAATCATATAGAAATTAAGTATAATTTTGTAAGGGATTCAAGAAAAAGATAATTCTTGAGTACATCCCTACACATGATATGCTTGCCGATCCTTTTACTAAGTCATTGACTAAAGAGTCATTTCAAGGATATATGAAGTCTTTAGGACTTCAAATAATGTAACTTATTGTAAAGATATTTTGATAAATGAAAATTTTCATAATCTATTGAATGTATATGTCTTTGTTACATTTGCATAAAAGTCTCAATAAGCATGTTGATAGATTGAGATTAGTCCACTCACATAGACAATTATCTCTATTTGTTAAGTATAAATAGAGATAAGACCATTGCTTATGAGACAGCTTATGTAGATATGAATAAAGACATACCCATAAGTTAAAGTCGTCTTGATAATTATGTTAAGATAAGATCATTTATGCAATGATTGGAGTAAATGTACCAAACATTTATTGAATCTGCTTAAAGTCAGATTGGAATTCATATATTGAATTTAGAATTAGACATTAGGTATGTCTAGATCGAAATCTGTATAATGTTAAATTTTAAGGGAAATAGGCGCTCTTTTTAGTAAAGAGAATAATATCATAATGTGTGATTCATACCACATGTGCTATGGTGACAAGAATGGTAGTAGGAAAATGGATTCCTGCTTCTCTATTATGTGAGACCCTTGAGATTATAAGTTAATCTCAATCTTACCCTAAATGATTATTTAGCTATCTACTTGAAGTTCTGATTAGTGTTTGCTACTTTAGCATGTTTCCTATTGGCTATGGGTGATTCAATCTATGGAGCATAACTTGGAAAGCGACTGATTAGAATAAATATATTCTAGCTAAAAAAGAAGATTAAGATTGATTTACATCTGTGACATTTATTCACTAGTACCAGCTACATTTTTAGTTCAGTATATAAAATATAATTGTGAATAATTGTATTGATTGGAGATGCTAAACATTCTCTTAATATAATAGTCATTATGAGGAATTAGAAATTTTCATATTGATGTAAATAATTTAATCTAGGGTAAAGGCAAGTTTCGATGTCTCTGATTCATTCTATAGAGCAGCTATGTAAGGTGTAACAATCTTCTTAGCAATGAATGCTTAGTGTGCTTGCTGTTGTACGAACCATTTTTCCTAATGTATGGAATGGATGTTCTTATTTGGTCTTTGTGACTAATTAATTTATGCTCTGGTCTTTGTGACTTGATCATCATAAAAGTCTATGTGACTTATTTGGTCTTTGTGACTAATTAATTTTGGTCTGGTTTTCATGACTGGAACATCAAATAGTCTATGTGACTTGATCAGTCTTTGTGACCAATTAATGTTTGGCTTTGGCATTATGACATGATCATCTTGTAGTGTATGTGACTGGCATGGTCTATGTGACCAAATAACCTTTTTGGATTGACTTTGTATAAGTGGGAGATGTTGGACGTTTCATCAGTTGCAATGTTAGGAAGGACGCTACATCAGTTGCAATATTAGGAAGATGAAGGGGGTGTCTTTTCACCTTCTTCTTCCCCCATTTAGTGCCATTAAAGCATCGATTTATAATTGATACTTGCTTCCTATATAAATTGACATCCAAGAATAATAATAAAAAAAAAAAGCATGCGACAGTGATCAGTGTGTGCACACACTACAAGAAAAAGGATCTATTAGGACATTTTCTTTACGACACATATTTATAAGTGTCATAATAAACACTTTATAATGACACTTATCAAAAAACAAAAATAATTAAAAATTAAATATCAAATTAGACCCTATTTACTAACATTTTTAATAAATGTTATTATTAATATATTAATAATTCTTCTCACTTAAAACCCTTGATTCATCGCAATCCCCTACGCCGAACTTCTTTCTCATGCACACCTCTTCATTCTCCTCTTCTCCTTCACTACACGAACTTCTTTCTCACACCGCACACAGCCTCTTCTATCTTCTCTTCTCCTTCACCGAACTTCTTTCTCACGCCGCACACAACCTCATTGATCTCCTCTTCGCCTTCGATCTCCTCTTCTCCTGTTTGCTGTCTAACACCACAAACCGCTTCAAGTTTCACACACTGCCTCATTCTCCTTCACTCTTCTCTTCTGCCAACGAAGCACCTCTTTCTCATGTCGCACATAGTTCTATTTTTTGCACACTGCTGCATTTCTTTCTCACGCCGTAAGTCCGTTGCCTTTTCCAGCAATGCGCCGAAGCCACCTTTCATCTTCTCTCAGGTTTGTATGCCTTAATTCTTTCTTGTTTCTCGCTTTTGTCTAACAATCAGGGTAAGAGTTTTATGTTTTTTATATCTTATTTCTTTTTTTTTGTTTTTCTTAATATTACATTTATGTGGATAAATTTGTCGTTCACATGTGTTATGATTCCATACCACAAAACTGTTTAGAGTGAATTAATCATATGTCTACCAGATTTGAGGTCTAAAATCAATGAACAGAGGTATTAATGTGGGTCAATGTAGTCCTATTGGATGATTCGGTGGATTAATAGATATCTCAATTCACAATAAGAAAAGACAAGCTAGACAACTAGTATTGCTTCATTACTTTGGCATGACCATCTCTACCACATTGACCTTTCTATTCTTAATGTTTTCCACACCTTGAACAATTTTCATTTTAGTGCATCCTAGGTGTGTCTACTTTTATTAATACTGTCAAGAATCATTAAAAGTTATAGTGCCTTTCTTAATTATATGTTGAGAACTCTAATACCTTGTATAAGCTAACTAATAAGATCAACATAATTTCATTGAGAAATTTTAAATGATTCTAATCAAGTTTATGCGTATAACATTAACTAGCAAAATATCACTATAATAATGTGCTTGAGTAATATCAGTGATAAAGTTTGCTTAATTACAATGTTTTAATTATTATTCTTTTGGTTGTGGTAATTATATTAGGAAATGTAATATATTGGTTCTTCAATTTTACTTCTCCTTGAATTTTGTCTATTGAGTATCACGGGATATAATATTCCCTAACAATATACCTTGCTTTATAAAATATTTCCATAGCACATTTAAAATAAAGATTATACTATCTAGACATTCATTTCACTTGCTTTACCTCTATCATGATAATTTGTTTTTTAATTTATCATAATGTTAAACTTATTTGAATAAGTATTTTTGTAGAATAATTATGGATAAGAGTTGGATGGTTTTACCGAGACAAACTAAGGAGTACAGAAATAGAGTTGAGAGTTTCTTACATTTTGCATTTTCTACTGCTAACATAAATGGAATGATTTTATACCCTTGTGTACAGTGTAAGATTGGTATATTTGTTTCAAGAGAAGTTGCTTACGATCATTTGATGGTTGATGGATTTATCAAAGGTTATACTCACTGGGTAGCTCATGGAGAGATAACATATAGTGCATCTACAAGCTCTGCTTTTGTTCCATCTCGAAAGGGTGCATATGATATGCAAGGATTAGTTTATGAGGCATTTGGGATCCTAGAGCATAATGATAGTATTATTAGCACATCAAAATTTGAAAATGATAAGGAGATTCCAACTAGAGAGATAGAGAAATTCTATAAATTAATTGATGATTCACAAAAGGAATTATATCCAAGTTGTAAGAAATTCTCAAAACTTGCATTTATTATTTGTTTGCTTCACTTGAACTAGGGAAAATGACCAATAAGATTTTTGATATGCTTTTAAATTTGTTGAGAGAAGCATTTCCAAATGTAATGGATGATTTGCCTAAGTCATACTATGAAGAAAAAAATTGATGAAGCAATTAGGACTTAGTTACGAAAAGTTTGATGCTTATCCTACTGATTGCACTTTGTTTTAGAGGTTGGATGAAGACAGAATTCAATGCAAAATATGTAGTGAGCTTAGATGAGAAACATCTAAAAATGATCCTAATGGTGAGAAGAGAAAAATCATACTTAAGATTTTATGGTATTTTCCAACAAAGTCTAGATTACAATGTTTGTTCATGTCATCCAAAATAGCGTCCCATATGAGATAGCATTTTGAATCCCGTACAAAGGATGGTTACATGCGGCATCCGGCTAACTCTCCATCTTGGCAAACATTTGACCATAAGTATCTAGAATTTGCAAAGGATCCTAGGAACATAAGGCTTGGTTTAGCATCAAATGGATTTAATCCATTCACAAATATGAGTGTGACATATAGTGATGAAGTACTTCGTAATACTAATAGGAAAAAAAGAGGTCCTGCATTTATATTTGATATTAGAAAGTTTATAA
The DNA here is from genome assembly GCA_037833815.1 of Zingiber zerumbet. Classification (NCBI taxonomy): domain Eukaryota; kingdom Viridiplantae; phylum Streptophyta; class Magnoliopsida; order Zingiberales; family Zingiberaceae; genus Zingiber; species Zingiber zerumbet. Next base: position 18,519,692 of record JBBMJZ010413104.1, on the reverse strand, counting down.
TTCTGTATTATCTATAATTTGTAACTAACTATTATTTGTAGTAGGAATGACTCCTAAGCATCGAACTAATAGGAAATCTCACTTTAATCTTTAAACCGAGATTGATATGCAACCATCAGCTATGTGTATAAATCACACAAATTGATATTCAATTGAACAAGGTATTATCTAAATTTATGCATATAAAATTCTTATTTGTATTTTTTTACTTGAATCAATACTTTTATATATGGTGAAAATATTCAAGGTACCTTGAATAACCAAAGAGATGCAGCTTCAAATCAATTCCATGTTGATGTACAAGATCATATCCCACATGTTGAAAATAATTCTTTAGTTCCAGACCAAAATGATGATATGAACGAAAAATCTAATGAAGGTAACATATGTGAAAATTATAATAATTTATTTTATTATTTATATTCTGTCTTAAATATCTTGTTTAACTTTTGTGCACAGATAGTGATGATGTACTTCGTAATACTAATAGGAAAAAAAGAGGTCCTTCATTTATAATTGATATTAGAAGGTTTATGATTCTGTATCATCTATAATTTGAACCTAACTATTATTTGAAGTAGGAATGGCTCCTAAGCGTCGAACTAAAAGGAAATCTCGTTCTCTTCTAATCTGTCATCTACCACCTGTCCCTCCTCCTCCAATAGCTTTCTCCTCTCTCTCTTCCTTCACACGACCTCCTTCCTCTTTGGTTTCCCATAGCTCACTCTACCACCTCCTCTCTATTCTCTCATTGCACTTTTTTAGGTATGAAACTGAAACTTTGGTGATACTTTGTGTCTCATTTGTATACAAACCTATATTTTTTCCCCCTTTTTGAATTATTTTCTATTATCTTTTTTGCACATTCCTAAGTTCTTACCAAGGAATAAAAAAAAAATGAAGTCATTGATTTAAATATTACAAGTTTCATATATCTTCTATTTTATACTGAATCAAATATATACCAAGTGCTATTTACTTTCTTAATTCAGATTCCAATTTCCTATTGATTGTTCATCTCTTAGATTGTGCACATAGACTGCCATTGCAATCTCTGATATTTAACCATGAAAGCTTAAATTACTTGATTTTTTATATCCATGAAGCTCAACCCTTTTATGGGCCATTGTGTTAGAGATACTTACATTTCCATATCTACAGAATGGAATTCATTCCGTTTGTCCAGCTCTATGGTCAAAGCATAGGCGATGGTTAATGATGTCGATGATCTGTCTATATCCATTTACTTGTGTAAGTTTGTACTCCTCTATCCTGCCTTCACCCTTTCTGTGTTTTGTGTTTTTGTGTTTTTCCTACTTGACATATTTTTTTACCTCACTTTGATTTCCTTGTACAAGTGCTTTAGTCTAATAATTAAACCAATTGATTATAGATGTACTAGCTATGGAAGTTTAATTTATAAAAAACATCAAAAGTAAAAGCCATTCAGGTATTTCAAATGATTACTAAGGTAAATATGTTTTTTTAGCGGTGAATACTGATACACATAGATGCAGAAATGTCTCATAAAGATCCTTATGACGTAGATATGTCTCATAAATATCCTTCTGACCTAAATCTTAATATTCTTACGGTGCACTCATAGTTCAGTTAACATGAAACATACATTGCATTCCTTTTCTATCACCCATGCTAATGTCTATTATATGCATGAAGAACTAGATGAACCTATTGTATGCTCTTGTCATGGCATTTAGCAGAGATCTTTTATACAAATTTTCCAATTAAGTTATTTGAAATTATCTCTTCTTATATATCAAATTGTTGGCATACATCTAGTTTGCCCATTTCACTATGCTATGACCATCTTGAAAATATATTGTAAATTGAAAGATTTGACAATTTGTCAAAGCAAACATAGTTTAGATGATAAAAACAAAGGACAATTTAGTCAAAGCAACATAGCTTAGATGATAAAAACAAAGGATACACACATACCGTATCCTCTGTTTTTTTTCAATGCAATTAGATGTGTAAATATAAAAGTGCATCCCTTGTTTTGGTAGCGAGCCTAGTGGTACATGCAGTTCATTTTAAGTGATCACATATTAATATTATTATTATTGACTATTGTATTTCTAAATGATAGTTATAGAAGTATAAGGTCATTATGGGCTCAATCCACAAGCATAACTGAGAAACTGCATCTTCAGGAAAATTTCGTTTCCCTTCTTTTTTTTTTCTTTTTAATTATTTTAGACCCCATCAAGAACAAAAAAAAAACTAATAATATAAAAGGTAAACCAAATTGCACTGCATGCTATAACAAATAAACTTCCCTTCTAGAAATTTGTACAATTTCTTGATTGAACTCATCTGACTCGGTTCACTAGTTTGATTCAAGTAATTCTACTAAGTTGGAACGGATGGACAATGTTTATCATCAATTCTTGCCCAGACCATAGTTAACTTGGCTCATGTAGGCCATAGGGTTACGTTATCCTATGGCCTGAAACATGATTAGAATTATTGTAATGCTCTCATTGTAACAGGTGCAAGTATTTTTTTCCAACTATACTACTATGTTTGTGGTATTAATAACTTAAGATTGATACCTCACAATTCTGTGCATTTTCCATGGAGGTATCTTCCCTTTTTATTCTTGAACGTCTTGAAACATTTAGTCATAAACTCAGTTGGCATTTCATTCAGACTGTTGAACTGGGGATGTTCTTTGTTTAATTTCTTTATTTGCCATTGTGTCTAGACATTCATGGATTTGCAATTCCCAAATGGTCAACTGACATATGTGGCTGGTGAGGGCCTGACGACTAGTGCTTTTCTTCCTGTTCTTGGCGGGCTGCTTCAGGCTCAAGGTCATTATCCAGGAGAAACAAGATTCAGCTTCTCTCACAAGGTGAACCTCATGATTCAAGCTTCTTTTTTAAATCATAGAAGATTTACTACATAGAAACTGTTGTTTTTCTTAATACTGTTATACTTTATAAATAGTTTGAGTAGGTGAGCTTTTGCCATAGTAATCTGCATGTCCTTTGATTTATCAGTTCTATGCCACTAGAGTCCTATGATTTTGTAGTTCTATGGTGCCCATCCATGTCATTTATCTACTAGATGAATTTTTCATAACCTGATGTGCCCTTCAACTGTTGGTTCTTTTCTTGTCAGATTGATCATAATACACTATATTGCATCAAATAACAAGTGAAAGGAAACAATATAGATAAGTTAATTGCTAGATGTAAATTAGAAATTGAATAATTCAACCTAATGTGTTCATCCATGAAAGGTTGTACCATAGCTTGACTTTACTACTGTCTTATATGTAATAAGTGAATGCTTCTGATGCCTTATGTTATTACTACACTGAACAAATTAGTGTTTCTTTTTTTGATACAGAACAAAAGTGGAACCCGCATCACACCAATGGTGCAGTGGCCTGATAAATCGTTTTCACTTGGGTTTGTACAAGATTTAGCTTGGAAGAGATCTGGTCTAATTCTACGTCCAACCATTCAACTCAGGTTTTACAATTGCTTCTACTTGATCAACCCTTTAGGTTTTTTTATAACATATATAGCGCATGCTTTTGGCCATCTCTTTCCACTATTTTCCTGATACTTTTTGATAGAAATGGATTTCCAGTTCATATTAATGTATTAGACCTAAACTGTATGTTTTTTTAGGAGTTTAATATATGGATCTCCAGTTCGTATTAATAACCCTCTTTTGGTTATAGTCAATGCTGCATAATATCCATTGTTGATTGTGTTTGCATGCTGACAGTACATCTAGTTCAGAATTTCAGAAGCCTTAGCCTGGTTGTTCTGATTCTTCACCTATCCCGAAGTCAGAGATGAGATTGTGTTACCAAGCTGTTGCTTGACGTTTGCATGTGTACTAACTTTCTGTTTTTCTTTTTGCGTGACTAGTTGTCGTTTTCTGTTTGTTGAAATTAAGATACTTGATTATGGATTTATCTAAATACTCATAATTCTTTTTTTCTTTCTGATTTTCATTTTCAGTCTTTTCTAACTTGCAGTTTATGCCCAACTTTTGGTGGAAACAATCCGGGACTGCAAACTGAGCTCACCCATTCTCTAGAGGAGCGACTTAGTTTAAGTTGTGGTTGTTCTCTTACAACGCACCCATCTGCTTTTGCATCTGTTGCTGTAAGTTCCTTAGCTCTGTGGCAGTTCTTAAAAATACTCTGAGGCAGATACAGCAGCTGTACTCTTTTCCCATCTTAAGTTGAATTTATTGTGTGCTGACCAATTTGTCACCAAAGGTGGTCATTTTGACCTAATTTCCGTAAAACTTGCAGTTTGGGAGATCCAAGTGGAATGGAAATGCTGGAAAGACTGGTGTAGTTATTAGAGCAGAAATCCCACTAAGCTCAGTTGACAGGCCGGTCTTCTCTGTCCAGTTGAACAATGGTATGGAGTTCTGATCTTTCTTCAGGTCAATTGCATAGTGACTATGTACATAAAGTCACTGACAAAGGTCTATTTAGAAGACATGATATTCCAATGCACAGAAAATACTTTTCTGCGATGTTTCATAAAACTGTAAAAATCAAATTGTTAGTGGAAAATTCACTAGTCCAAGGCTTGAGTCTTTTTTTGTAGTCTGTTGTCGTGTCTATAAAATTGTTTGTAAAAGACTGTTGTCTCACAGTCAATGCCTACATACCAACAAGATGAAATCTTACTCCAGCTTCTGCAGTTGTAAACTTACTCGATTGCTTTCTCAAATCACGTTGAATTTTTGTCATTTAGTTCTCAGCTTCTGCAATGGTAAAGTTGTAAACTGTTTCGTGACCTGAAGGTCACGGGTTTGAGTTCTAGAAACAACTTTATGTAAAAGTAGGATAAGGTTGTGCATACTAGATCCTTTCTCAGGATTTTATTTTAGTAAGTTTTGCCTTGGTTCTCAGTTTCTGTAATATTTCTCTCAACTATGTTTTCAGTCTCGATTCTCAGCAGGTTCATTTTACTTTGTGTTCTGGCGTGGCTTATTGAAAAAAAAGACTAGTTTTTCTTTTCACCCGCAGACACAAATCTAAATTTTAATCGTTCTTACTATATCGTCGGTTGATTTATTTAATTTTTTGATATGTATGGGATGGGCCCTTAACATAGATACTTCAACAAATCGGCGTGTTAATTTATTCTTGGACGCACCTATGAAAGTGTATATTGCCCCGGACAACGGTGCAACAGAGTTTTTCAATTTTTCATAGATTTAAGAATTAAATTTTAATAAATAATAGATGATTTTTTTTTTAATGAACAGTTAATTTAAGAATGTTGGGTTGTTTGTTATGAGTATTTTTTAATTTATCTTGATGGTTAATTTACCATATAGTGGTAGAGTGCTTTCTTAGTTTTACAGACATATGAAGATTAAGTCTCATTTTCGGTGAATTATCTATATAGTGGTAGAGTACTTTCTTAGTTTTATAGACATATGAAGATTAAGTTTTATTTTCGATGAATTAATAGATAGATTTTTCTTAATAGGTGGTCGATTTACCTTGGTACAGCGAGAGAGTTTCTTTTCAGTTTTTCAGACATATAAGGATAGAGTTTAATCTTCAGATCATATCTTTTGGTCCATTTTTTGTGGACCAGAGGAGAGGATGATCCACAATACAATTGGTGCGATCCTTCTCAGGGTTCACTTTTCTATTCAGATTATAGTTTGGAGGCCACTCGGAGGCTACTCCTTGCTCGCGCCTGGCAGCTAGCCACTCGACCACCATAGGTGGCCTCCATCCATCTATCTTGACCTAAACAACAACCTGGGTGGGAAGGTAAACCTAGGAAGGGATCGTAACCAATTGTGGTTGAA
>JBBMJZ010413104.1:18435116-18452543 GCA_037833815.1 Zingiber zerumbet | reverse complement strand
ACCATCTCAATTTCTTACTCAACAGATTGAAAAAATACAAGCTAGAGGAGATATCTATGAGGAAGAAGATGATGAAGCTTTTGATCAAGAATTTTGATTTTCTAGATCTCGGTCTAGGCGTTCTCAAACATCACAAACCCAACCAAAGTCCATAGATAAAGGCAAAGACAAAGCTCTTGCAATTTTTACTAAAAAGAAAGAAAAAGGCAAACCTCTTGCTTAAAAGGGAAGGGGTCAATTGAGAATTAGAAAAAATCCACTCGATGCAATTGATGAGCAAGAATATGATGACAGTGATGAAACATCATCACCTTCTGACTCTGTAGTCCGACGAGAAGTTCGAAATGAGGATAGTGATGTTGATAGTAGTGCAAGTACTCATGGAAGTGATGACAGTGGTGATACATCTAGTGGTAAAAATTATGTTCCCCCTACTCTAGCACAGCCATGGACATGTGAGATAGATTAAACACATGCAACTCAAGATTATGATCATGGAGTTAGAAGTAGTGCTATTCAATATCAACGTCGATATAAGGATGACAAACAAAAGAAAGCTCATAATTATCTAGATATGCAGGAGAGTTTAGCTGAGATTGATTCTGGTCGAAGTTCATCATACTCGCAACATTATTATTATAACTCTGATGCATCATATGGTGATCCATCATACCAGAGCTCGGGGACGTATGCTTATCCTTATCCTATGCCTGTACCTGTACCTGTTCTGATTTCAGTGGTGCCAGTTCAAATCCAACATCCAGTGATGAATCGAGACACACTGATGGACATGTGGAGAAATCAAGATCAATATTGCATGTCATGGGATGCTTATTTAATCTGCGCATTGGAGAACTATGGAGTTGACCTAAGTAGAATGCCGTAAGAACCAATGCTTCCATCTGATTCACACCATTCCTTTTGGTCTTAATAAGGTAACATATTATGATATACCAATTTTAATTCAAGTTATTCATAGATCAACTTTTTTTAAAGAAAACTATATTTAATTATTTTTTCTAATGATATTAAGTTATTCAATAATTGAGAATTTATATAAAATTAATATACAATTTATTTTTAAATTATGCACAATAAACATATTTATCTAATAATTACTATATATAAATAAAAAAAATACCGAAACAGTATCGGCACGGCACGATACGATACCGAAACCGTATCGTTCTGGTCCAGGACCGAAACCTCGGCACGGGTTAAAATTTTAAACCTTGCTCTGAACAACTCTATAAATCAACTGCCAACTAAGACTTCAAAGCATCCCTTGCATGCAAAACTAGAGGGAGAAGAAAACAAAAAAGGAACACAAATTGGTAAGTGGGTAAATTGGAAAGATATGTAAGAAAGTTTAAGAAAAAGCTAATTCATCATTCTATGTACAGCCCTGAAGTTTGAAGTTAAGGTTTTTATTTTATATAAAAATTAACTCATGGTTTTATGCCACTTAAGTATGAACATTGTTTTTCATAAGATATTGTACTTAATAAATCCACTAAGTGAATTTATGTATCTAGATAGTGTCATGTAACATATGGGCTAAAGGCTTTACTGGCGATAAACAATGATATAGCACTCTCGCATGTATAAATACTTAATCGTGGGTGACTCACGCTATCATGCCCTTATGCACGGTCAGGTCTTGTGGTAGAAGGCTAGGATAAGAGATTCACTTTTTACTATTTTTTTTTTTTGTCATTTATAATACCCTTTGTTAATTATAAATCTTTATTACACAATAGTTATTCCACTTTGGGTTTACATATTATTTAATTATGACATTCTCAAATAATGGTCAGTTCAAAAAATTAATCTAAGTCAATGTTTGACAAATGTTGTACTAATTTAACCATAAATTAAAAGATGCTATCTAGATAACAAGAGGGACAAGGATGATGGTAAGAAAGAATGGGAGGGTGTTTCAAATTATATGCACGAATAGGGTGAGAGAATATGATGAGGGGTTGTTCCTAGTTGTATATGAACATGAATGAGGGCAAAATAAGGAATGTGTTCGGTAGCTTTTGTTTGTTAACATGGTGTTCTCTTCACAAGAAGGGGGCAACAAGAGATAAGTGGTTGAGGAGTGGGAAGATAGGAGTTCATTAATGGAGGAGGAAGGAAGATAACACTCGGGATATGAGTATGGTTTTTTTTTTTATAAGTAAATTTTATAATTCGATCCAAGAGTGCAAGAATTGGCTATTAGGAGTGACTTATGTCTGACAAAGAGTCAGATCAGAGTACACTCCCAAGGACCGATATACATGAATTTGCAAGCTCCTGAAAATCTTCTCACAATCTAACTGACCCTCACCAAAAAAACTTTTATATCTAGCCCTCCATACTTGGTGTACCATAGAAGACAAGGCAAGATGACTAGCCTTTGTCAACATTCTACTCCCACGATAATATCTCCTAAAGACCCTTATCATCTGCCAGTATGTGGACATCTCCTATCTCATTTGCAACCAATCTTTCATCTTCCTTCATAACTCCGCTATAGGGGCACCCGAAGAATATATGTTCCCGTGACTCCAACACCTGTCGACGGAAGGTGCATTACCGGTCCTTCCTATCTATCTCTCATGGGTAGCCGCCTTAGTGCCAACATCCAAAGGGTAACTACATGACTTGGTTGTACATATATGTCTGCCACACTGTCCGGGCCCATGGCTTCTTAGGACTAGGTTGCCTAATGAAATCATATTCCTGAGCCATCCTACCATCCTGAGAAAACCATTTTGCTAGCTTATGTATAACAACCTCTAGTGACCCAGCATCCGATATGAAATCACATATCTGCAACAACCGTTTAACCAGAGGGGAATTTGTGTTGGCTGCCTCCCAAGTCCATAAAACTACATGCCTTAGGTAAGTGTGATGGACCCACTTTATCCAAAGTGCATCTTTCTTAGCTTGTATCCTCAAAAGTACTTTAGCCAAGAGGGCTAAAGTCCAAGCTCGCAAGTCTATGAATCCCAAGCCTCCTTCATCCTTCGATCTACACATATCTGCTCATGATATTGGAGGATGCTTAGATGTCCAATAAAAGACCTGCATATGTTGTAGATGCAATCAACAATGCCAAGAGGCAAAGGAAGAATGGATAGCCATAAGCATTTAATCCACTATAAGATTGACGTGATTAGTTGCGCCTTGCCAGCATATGATGGTCTTTTTCAACCAAACATTTATCCGATAGACCAGAGAGTCAAGTAGGTGGCTATAATCAGAAAGTCAGAGGCGCACCGCTGCTAGTAAGATTCCCAGATATCAGAAAGGCATAGTCGCTTCCTAGAAACTAGTGATGGTAAGAATCTGCTGGTGTATCGAGTCTGTAACTCTAGCCAAGAAAACATTTGACTTCAGCCTATTAACCTGAAGTTCAACCGCTGCACCAAAATCTAATAAACAAGTAGTCAATGTACCTACAAATGCTACATCACCTTGGCTGAAAAGACTGTATAGGCCAACTGTGCTAAACGGAGATGGCCACATTGAGTGTGAAAACTAAAGTCCGCTTTTGTGGTGCATCTTGGTAGCTGTCTCCTAAAATCTCGACACATATGCTGAAAAGATAAGGCGATAATGGGTCTCTACCTCAGGCCCCTCTGAAGTGTCCAAAAATTCCTCCATTGATAGCCAAAGAAAAGGATGTGGTGGTCACGCATTCCATGATCCATGAAACAAACTGCATAGGAAAGTTCAGTCTCAACTCTCAACATAGTTTCTTGCAGAAAGTCCCAATTGACTGAATCAAAGGCCTTTTGGAGACCAATCTTCATGATGCATTGGGGTGATATCCTCTTTCTATTATACCTCCTAACAAACTCTTGTGCTAAATGGATGTTATCAGTGATGAGTATGCCCTACACAAAAGCTGCCTAAGACTGATGAAGAATTTGACCCACAACTTTTGACATCTTGGCTGCCAATAACTTAGAAATAACCTTATAGAATACCGTACAATAGGAGATAGGTCAATAATCTGATACTCTGCTAGCATGAGCTGATTTGGGAACAAGTGCAATCAAGGTGTTGTTTCATCGATGCAATAATTTCCCACTACGAAAGAACTCCTGTACAGCAGCAACAAAACCCGGCCCTATAGTGTCCCATGACTGCTTGAAAAACTTGGACCTATATCCATTCGATCCCCATGCTCTATGATCACCAATGTCAAACGATGCCCCCTTAATTTCATCCATGGTTGGCATACGGACAAGTTCATCATGCTGATCAGACCTCACCAACTGGCCAAACTGCAAGCTATTTTGTGGAACTTCAGTCCGGTCCACTTCCATGCCGAGCTGTGTTTGGAAATGGTTAGAAAAGGCTTTCACAACTTCCTCAAATGATGTGGTTAGTTGCCCATCCAGTTTCTCCACAACCATGGTCTTATTTGTTCGGTTGTTCCTCTTCACTAGAGCATGAAAGAATGAGGAATAGTGATCCACCTGCTTGAAATATCCCACCTTCGCATGTGTCCACTTCCATGCCGAGCTGTGTTTGGAAATGGTTAGAAAAGGCTTTCACAACTTCCTCAAATGATGTGGTAAGTTGCCCATCCAGTTTCTCCACAACCATGATCTTATTTGCTCGGTTGTTCCTCTTCACTAGAGCATGAAAGAATGAGGAGTAGTGATCCACCTGCTTGAAATATCCCACCTTCGCATGTTGCATACAAAAATTGTGTTCAGCGGCACTTAAACATGTCATGTCTTGTTGTATGGTCTTGTAATTATCTTTGTGCCATTTGCAAGCCCCTCAATCTTAGTGTCTTCCAAACGTTGACGTTCCGCTGCTGCCTGAGTTATGTGCTGAAAATGGTCAATGTTCAGCTGTTTTAGATTAATCTTCAGTTGGTTTAGAAGTTGTAGAAGCCCAAACTGCGCTGTGCCATTCCATGTTTGCTGGGAGAGTATGGGCTTTTAGTGGTAAAGTGTGATGTTGCTTCAGATGAGCAACACTTAAGATGGGTCGGTTGCAACTATAGAAGAATCCCAACAAGGTGAGGGGGTGTGAAGGACGTGTGACTCTGGCTTTGGATCTATATGTAGCGAGCCTACCTCTAATATCAAGTGTGCACGAGTTGTGTGCCTCATTCTACAGCCATGCCATAAGAGAATAAAAAAATGAGAATATGAAAATTGTTTTATTTCTTTAATAACTAATATGGCATTACAGCATCTTGTACAGGAGTTTACAAGGATCTGATCTTGTTAGACTCAAACAAAATAGATTATGAGTTGAAAATAAAAAAGGAAAAGGAAGTTATATTTTACTTTTATTTGATTTATTTAAAATTTTCTTTTTTGTTTGCATCATAAGATTATGGCTTTGTGGAACAGGAACAATTCATTTGTAAATTTTATGTGATAAGATGATCAATACAGGAGAAGGAAAAGAGACATTCATAATCATAAACTTAACCAAGTGCATGGAAAATTCACAAGAAGGGAGGATGAGATCGAGACCAATGAAATTTTAGGAAGAAAGCCCGTGCAGTCTTCTTAGCATCTTACCTCCTCACTTTGAAATGCTATGTAATTAAAGCAGAAAAGGTTATATTATATACTACAAAGCTTCAAAGTGCTTTCTTTTTAATTAGTTTTTACCAAATGTAACAAAACTTCCTCTTCCCTTTTATATATGCTCTAATGAATGTTTTGAGTTACTAATGAGTTCAGTTCCTGAATATAAGGTTTCAATCCACTGCATATTGTAGTTAAAAAACTGGCAGATGCTTGGAAATTTAATTTGGCATGATCTTGAACCATGTCGGTATTTTAATCTTCAACTACAACGGTACTGGTACTATCTATGATGCTGATAGTAAATTAAAGGTGAAAAGAGGAAAGAGATGAAGAAAAATAAAAAGATAAACAACTACATAGTTCAATGTTTATTTTCCATCTAAAACATTGCGATTTTGACATTATGTTGTATGGAGACAAGCTACAAAATAAAAAAAATAACAACATTATCTCCATGTTAGCATACTAAGGGATGTCGAGTGTTGACATTAACTAATACTCGTCAACATGATTGATACAACATCACATTGTCTTGGTGCAAAGTAGTATCGAATTTTGGTAATCTATCAGAACCATACATTTCGATCGTTTCGCATAGCACGAAACATGTTGAATTCATATGAAATATTAGTGTTAAATAATACTTCATTATTAGTTTCATCACTGCACATCCTAGCATTAAGAAATTATATTTTAGATAGGCATGGTTCTCATTAGGTGCATAAAGGTTATAAGTTTGGAACAAGAAATGAAGAAAGGAAAACTATATTGGATTTTGCAGTAACATATGACCTTATACTAGCTAATACGTTTTTAAGAAAAAAGAATACTTGATTACGTTCAAAAGTGGGAATAGTAAATCGCAAATTGACTTTCTTATATTTAGGAAGAGGGATAAAAAGATTTGTAAAGATTGCAAGATCATCCCTCGAAAAAACTTAATTACCCAATATAGGTTAGTAGTGTTGGATATACACCTCAATCATAGTGTCAATAGAAGAAAAATATACATGACTCTTGTAATGAAGTGGTGGAAGTTGAAGGATGGGAAATAAAACATATTTAAGGAGAAGGTAAGAGTACAAGTATTAGATGAAATATACAGTGATTCTAATACGACATGAGATAAGATTATATCAAAGTTGAAAATAGTAGCCAAGAGTGTACTTGGTGAGCCAAAGGGGCATGCATGAAAGTAAGAAATCTTGGTGGTGGAATGAGAAAATACATGAGAAAGTGAGTGAAAATGAATAGCCTATAAGGAAACTTAAAAAAATATGCAATAGCCAAGAAAGAGACTAACAAAGCAATGAATGAAGCAAAGAATGAAACTTTTGAATAATTATATTGAAAATTGGATACAAAAGAAGAGGAAAAAGATATTTATAGAATATCTAAAGTGAGAGAGAGGAAGATAAGAGATCTTATCCAAATAAGATATATTAAAGATGAACGTAATAGGATACTTGTAAATGATTGAGAAATAAAAGAGTTCATCAATTTTTTAATGAAGGTTTAGGTGATCAACTTAACTTAGGTAATTTAAAAAGGTCAAATGAGTATAGAAATTTAAATTTTTATCACAGAATTTAAACTTTAGAAGTAGAACAAGCTTTAAATTGCATGCAAAATGGAAAAGTCGTTAAACCAGATGATATTTCAATAGAGGTATGGAAGTGTATAGGGAAACAAGGTATTGAATGACTTACAAAATTATTTAACATGATATTGAAAACGGAAAAATTATTTGATCAATGAAAGATAAATACTCTAGTTCCCTTATATAAGAACAAAGGAGATGCACAAAATTGTGCAAATTATAGGGGTATTAAACTAATGAGTCATACCATGAAATTTTGGGAAAGAGTAATAGAAAATATATTAAGGAAGGAGACCATAGTAACCAACAATCAATTTGGATTCATGCTTGGAAGGTCGACAATAGAAGCTATAGATCTCCTCAGGCAACTAATTAAAAAGTATCGGGAGCAAAAGTAAGGTCTATACATAATATTTATTGATTTAGAAAAAACTTATGATAGTATTTGGAGGATTCTAGAAAACAGAGGTGTTAACGCAGCATATATTGAATTATTTAAGGATATGTATGAGGATATAACGACGAGTGAAGACTTCAGAGGAATTAACTGAAATATTTTCAATAAAGCTAGGGTTACATCAAGAATCAACTCTAAGTCTCTATCTTTTTACACTAATCATGGAGGAACTCACGGGATACATTCAAAACACAATACTGTGGTACATATTGTTTGCAGATGATATTGTTTTGGTAGATGAGGCACGTGAATGAGAAAATGCTAAACTAGAATTTTGGTGAGAAACACTAGAAGTGAAAGGTTTTAGGCTTAGTAGAATAAAGACAGAATATATGGAATTTAAGTTTAACAATATTAGATGCAATGAGATAATTATTAAAATAAGAGATGACGAGTTATCTAAAATTGAGAGCTTTATGTATCTAGGATCATTTATGCAAAACCATAAAAGAATTGAGAGAGATGTCTTACATAAAATACAAACAGAATGATTGAAATGAAGGAGGGTGTCAGTTGTTTTATGTGATCGTAAAGTACTTCTAAAATTGAAAAGGATGTTCTACAAAATGGCGGTTGGACCTTCTATGTTATATGGCGTTGAATGATGAGCTATGACTTGAGCACATAGCAGAAGATGAGAGTTACATATATAAGAATGTTAAGGTGAATGTACAGACATACGAGAATGGACAAATAAGAGCATTAAAGAGAAAGTTGGAGTTGCATTTATTGAGGAAAAAATCTGAGAGACGCGTTTAAAATAATACGAACATGTACTTAAACAGTTAATAAATGCTTCAATTCGACAATGTGAAACTATGATAAATACGCACATCAAACAAAGAAGGGAAAACCCAAAAAAGACTTGGTTAGCAACAATAAAATAAGGTAAAATCTATTTAAATATAGATGATAATATAGTAGGGGATAGAGCCGACCCCACCTAGTGAGATAAGACTTGGTTGTTATTGTTGTATAGACATGTTCTCCAATAATCGCAGTTATTGAATTTTAGATAACCTTTTTTTCACTCTCTGAGCGAAATATGTTTGATGCAATGAATGTGAAGTCAACTTGATGTAAAGTTTATGTGTTATATCTGTCAGAACACAAAAAATTCCTTCAAGGAAGGTATTTTAAAGTCAAGCCTCTGGCTTTGGTTGTAGTTTGAATCATAATCAAAATGTTTCTGCTCTTGTTCAGAAAGCTTGTTTTGTCTTCTTTACCATCAGGAGTGATTTGAGATGCAAAATATGAAACTGATTGTGCTATCATATTGTATTTTTTATTGTGATTTGAAGGATTATGGTTCACATGAGGCCATGTCTTATGCAGATACATCAAGATGAGATCAAGCTTAATGTTAGACTTCAATTGTTTGCTCAAATAGCGAAGCAAGCAGCATTCCATCAGCTTCGAACAGTTGAGCAACTTGGTTATATAACCACGCTTACGGAAAGGTATGAAAATTATGTTTTTTACTGGTGCTGTGTAGATTCACTCTTTCATGACTAATAATGGATAATGAACTCTCAGGAATGATTCAGGCACAAGAGGGGTGCAAATTATAATTCAATCTTCAGTAAAAGTAATTCTCAACTTATTTTCTTTTACTGTTACATTTGTTTTCCTTCTTTTCAGTGATAACTTATTTTTAACTTTCAGGATCCACTATACCTTGAGGCTAGAGTTGATGCTTTTCTAGAAAAGTTCGACAGTACACTTCATGAAATGACGAACGAAGAATACAAGGTTCACACATGTTTTCTGACATATTTCTTGCTGCTTGGTTTACTTTTCATGGGAACAGAGTAGTAGTTGTAGAATTTACGCTGTTATTCATCATTACATGTGTAAATTTGAATGATTAGATGTATGTGAATACTGGTGCTTAGGACTGCAAATCTTTTAGTCAGGATATAGGGAAATTTCTTTTAACATTTTGGAAACTACTGGTCTATTTTGATATTAACTACATGGACATACTGAAGAAGTTTAAGCTTACTAGTTTTCACATTGCATATTCTTGAACAGTATTTATATCAATTAAGTTGATTAAATTATGTATTAAGTTTACTGGAGTTCACATTGCCATATTCTTATGGTTGATTAGATTATGTAGTTACTTTACTCTCTTAAGGCTAAACAGCACTTTATCATTATTTACTCTTTGTGTATAGCCAAATTTATAAATTAGCAATCCACCTATCCATGTCAGACTTATTGCTTCTTTTTTTTGGCCCTTCTGGGATTAATTATCACTAGCATGTGCAAGTGAAATAGAAGAGTACTCTTGAAAATCTTCTCGTTGTAACCGCATAACATCAAACTTATACTTTGTAAATCAGGGAGTGGTATAATACTAAGCCATGACACCCAAGTATTTAGGGTTGATTACATCGCTTATCCCTCCGTAAGAATTATTCCTATTAATATAAGCACATGCTCTTAAATCTAAACATCATTGCATCTTTATTTACGGTTTGTGTATAATCAAATTTAGAAATTAGCAATCCACCTATTCATGTCGAGACTACAGAAAATCTGGTTGCTTTATTTATTTAAAAAAAATTTTTACCTTCTGGGAGTAATTATCACTAGTATTTGCAAATGAAGTAAAAGAACACTCTTGAAAATGTTCTCACTATAATCACTGAACTTTGTAAATCAGGGAGTCCTATAATACTGCGCCATGACATCCAAGTATTTAGGGTTGATTACATTGATCATATCCTTCCATAAGAATTATTCCATCAATATAAGCACATGCTTATAAGAATTTGTTGTAGTTGGAACAAAGGGCTCGGTTCAGGAATGGTTTAGCATTTGAATATAGAGGTTTGAGCTCATCAATCTAGCCAACTATTATAAGTATTTGAAAATCATCATGTGACAAATCAGAAAATAGTAGCTCTGGATTCCGTCCATCACTTCTCTGAGAATAATGCATAAGAATATAAGATAAAGGATTAGACACCAAGGTATGGGAGAACCAAACAACGAATTGGTGTTTAAAGTGTCAGGGGGATTGTCCAGCTTCGCTATCTGGACTGACAATGGCCAGCTTTACTTGCTCATCAATCTTGTAGTTAAATAATGTGAAAGGTCCCCCTGCTTCGATGTGCCAGGTCTCATCACAAGGAATTGATGAATGTGAGGGACACTCCCTGATCGCAACAAGAAGTAGATAACTAAATTGACTGGTTGATTGACCTTATTATATTCGTGTAGCTGAGATTTGGAGAGCAGAGCCCCTTTAGTTGCAGTTAAAAGTTTCCATCAGGCTGAGGCTGCAGATCCTATGAAGCCTTATTCTTTGATGAATCTGATCTAGATAAGTAATTTCACCAAATGCTTTTACGTTTTTAGATCTTAACCAAATTTTAGGTTAAATTTTTGACCATATCTTACACTCCCTGATGTTGCCTGATAGATTTCTTGGAATTCTGATTAGCAATTTTTATATCGCCCTTGCTTTACTATTTTAATGGCTCAATTTCCAGAACAACGTTAATGCCCTGATTGATATGAAACTTGATAAATTCAAGAACTTACGGGAGGAATCTGCATTTTATTGGAAAGAAATTGTTGATGGGACTCTCAAGTTTGATAGGGTAGACTCAGAGGTATGATGGGCCTTGAGATTGCATTGTGCATCGTTTGTTGACTATCTATTGCAGCTCTATGTTCTATGTACGTGTCACAGGTTGCAGCATTAAAGGAACTTGACAAGGATGAACTGATAGATTATTTCAACAAGTTCATCAAAATCGATTCACCGCAAAGAAAAACACTGTGTGTCCTAGTCTACGGCGGCCCCCAGATTGCTGAATACAAGAAGGTGATCCAACAGGAAGATGCGCCCAAACTTCATCGGATCAAAGATATATTTACCTTCAGAAGGTCAAGGCCCCTGTTTGGTTCCTTTAAGGGGGGCCTCAGCCTCACGAAACTATGAGCTCTTTTAAGACGAACAGCAACCACAAAGCCTCCCCATTCAAACCTCATGTTCTCATTTCTTAATCCATTTTCTTGTGATAATCTTATAAGCAAGTCAATACCGACTGCCATATCATTTCCCATTCAGATCGCCGCAGGGAATGTAATATACAATGACACCAACAAAACACCTTTCCACTCTATTTGATTGTTTCAGGATGCAGTTAAGGGATTTTCCACTACACTTGTATGAGAATATATCTTGCTAAGTGGTAATATAATTTGGATTTCCGTACGTGTATATTCTAATGTGATATATGGTAGTGCCTGCTAGACCAAGAATTCTTAAGACGGATGTGAAGGAGCCTCTGAGAAGTGCATCACAGGTAAACGTAAAGTCACACGTAAATTACCAAAAGAAGTTCTAGTCACACGTAAATTATCAAAAAAAAGTTCTCATAAGAATTGGTGCAATTCAAATCGCTGCCACATCAAGAGCCAATATCTAAACTACAAATTTCTTAGTGCACTTTGGTCATAACTCGTTTTGGCAGTATTCTTCTTGTCAACATACGTATTCTTATAATGATTAAATCAGATATACACAATGATGTTAGATATAAACAATGATATTAAGTAGAGATGATAAATTTACTATAATAACATAAAAGTTTAATTTCTAACAGATATATTTGAGAAAAAAAATTTCTCTCACCTTTTAAGTAATATGATGATCAATTATAAATCGATTCTATAATTTATCTTAAAAAATTCTGAGAATGGACTATAAAGAATACCTTCCTACCTAATACCATTTGGACTTCATGATGCATGAGGATTAAATCACTACACAAGTTTAAAGTCATTTGGGTAATTGGTCGGCAAAAAATATATACCTACGAGTATGGTTCAAATGAGCTCAGTCATGTGTCAAATGAGCTCATCCATTTGACCAAATTGTGATATCTAAAACAAATTTAAATGTGGAAGTTTTGATGCCACACAAAAAATATTCTCTACCTTTTTATGTCCCTAATTGTACACGATAATTCATTTCTTATATATCTGGATACAAAATCATTATAATTGTTTTGAAATTGGAGGCTTATAGGAAAAGCCCCAAAATGATTTGGTAGTTGAATTTATAAAAGATAACAATTATTATAATTAAGTTATGGATTCTTCTACGTCATTAAACTTATTCCTTTATATATCATTTATACTTAAATAAATTTTATCATATTTTATTATTATTAACTAGGTCTTTTTAGTCTTACTCTTCCTCGTTTGATGTGTGTAGTTGTCATAATTTTACATTATTTAACCAGAATATTTATTTGTCATCTAAGTACAAGTATATACCATCTTAAACATATCTTTCAGAGTTTTTCCTCAATAGATGCAACTTTGACTTTCTCTCTAATACTCATATTTCTTATTTTGTTTATCCTCGTATGTCCACATATCCACCTTAACATCCTAATCTCTGCAACTCTCATCTTTTGCTCATGTGCTCGAGCCAGAGACCAATATTCAGCTCCATATAACATAGCAAATCTAACTTCTATTTTGTAGAACTTTTCTTTAAGTTTTAGAGGTACTTTCGGATCATATAAAACACCTGATGCTCTCCTATATTTTAATTATTTTAATTGTATTTTATGTAAGACATCTCTCTCAATCTCTCCATTATTTTGTAAAAAATAATCCTAAGTATTTAAAGCTCTCAGTTTTAGATAATTTATCATCTCCTATCTTAATAATTGTTTCATTATCTCTTATATTGCTACACTTAAATTTTATATATTATGTCATTATTTTACTAAGCCTAAAACTTTTCACTTCTTGTATTTTTTACCAAGATTCTAGTTTAGCATTTACTTTTTCATGTGTTTTATCTAACAAAATAATATCATCTACAAACAATATACATCACGGTACTGTATATTGAATGTGTCCAGTGAATGTTTATCCATGCTTAATGCAAAAAGATAGAGACTTACAGTTAATCCTTGATTTAATCATATTTTTATTAGAAATATTTCAGTTAATTCCCCTAAAGTTTCACTCTAGTTTTTGTATCCTCATACATATCCTTAATTAGTTCAATAAATATTACGTTAACACCTCTCTTTTCTAAAATACTCTATATAATTTCTCTTGGACTTTATCATAAACTTTTTCTAAATCAAAGAATATCATATATAGATCTTATTTTTACTCTTGATACTTTTCAATTGGTTACGTGATAAGATGTATAGTATTGTCGACCAATTTCAGGCATAAATCCAAATTGATTTTCGGTCACCGTGGTCTTCTTCCTTAATATTTTTTCCATTACTATTTCCCAATGTTTAATGGTATAACTCATTAGTCTAATACCCCTATAGTTTACATAATTTTGTAAGTCTCCCTTATTCTTATATTACGAAACTAGAGTACTTACCCTCTGTTCCTGCCTAAGATTGCCGACGAAGGAACCACTAGTGAGTTGACATTGATATTGACTTTGTAATCGTCCACCTTAGTGCAGCAAGGATTGGTAGGGTTCTCCACTGGAGCCTGAGGAGAGAGCATTAGAAGGAGAATGTTAGATTCATAGCCGGGGGTTCCCTAATGCAGCCACTCTGACGCTCAAGTAAGTCTCCGGTGGAGGAAAAAAGGAGAATGAAGAATGACAGTTTAGGATTTTGGATGTATGTGTGTGTACTTATGCGCCTAGGAGTGAGAGACCTTTTATAGAGTAGCGATTATATTTTTAACGTTCTCCATGTGTCTTAAGATGTACGCGTGTGTTACCCACATTTGTCGAACTAAACGACTACATTTTCCACGTCCTTAGGGAGTAACGACTATATTGTCCATATCTTTAGCGGGCAACAACTTATCACCTTAATGACAGTAGATCAACTGGAGTCGAGAACGACCTTGAATCGGGGATTGCCCAGAGTTAGAGACACCTTAGAGTCGAAATCCCCCCCCCCCCAAATTTAGGGGCGTCATGGAGTCAGGGTGGTTTCAATTCGGGGCTACATAGAGTCCAGGCCGCATGGAACCAGAGATGGTTCTAGTCTGGGAGCAATGTGGAGTTAAGGCGGCAGAGCGTCACTGGTCTCTCCTTCAAGTCTCTCTATTGACTTCGACTGCCACCTCGGCAAGACTATTGACTTCCTTAGCCACTATTGCATCACCAGTCTACCCTTAAAATCTAGTCAAAGGAGGTAAAAGTCAAACTGATTAGACTGTTGTTTAGTCAAATAGATTAACTATCTCTAACCCGACTATAACGGTCACATGGTCAATCCCAAGCGTGTTGACATGTTGCATTAAATGTCACCATGCTTAATAAATGCACACCATGCATAATCTACCTTAATCATCGGGCTTGGAATATGCCAGCATGTCTCCGAGGTTACGTCTCATTAAAGTGATGTGACCATTTGCAAAGAACCGACTTAGGTCAAATTGGAGGTGCATGACGCAACAATCATTGACTTGATGCTAGATGAGGCAATCCCGTGGTTCCTATAGAAGTTACCCCTAGATAGCAACTGGAGAACCGACTCCACCCAAGGAGTCAAGAATGCCTCCATTCCGTCGCTTTGGAGGATGCAAATCCAATTAGCCTCATGGAGTCAAAGATGCTTTTGAGACTAATGAGGAACATGTAACGCTTACCAAGGACTCCCGTTGGCCCATTGGGCTTGTTGTCCCCAATGCAAGTGTAGATTCTGACTTCACTGGTTGAGTTGGGGAATCAACAGGCTATGGCTAGTTCCTCCCGGTCACAATGCCCAATCACGCCTCTATAAATCAGGACTCCATCCTCCCCTATAGAGTCCTCTCACCCCGAGTTGGGTGGAGATACCATCCTAATTGCCACAGAAGCGCACCCCAAGAATAAGCCCCTGAAGAGAACAAGCTGGACCTCACCCTCTATGGCCTGGTGGTGGCTAGATGGGTGGACTTCAAAGAGGCAACCAAAGGTATGTCCTTCAAGGCATTAGCAGAGGATCTTATGCTGAATGAACCTAAGCATATGTCCAAGATGATGGTGTTTGACCCGCGATTCGATGAAGTTTTGCAAGGTTATCAAGAAATGTGGGCCCGAATAGCTGAACTGGAGGCTCAACTACCCCAAGCACCCTCCGACTAGGTTCTGGTTGTAGCTAGGAGGGAGGCATCCATGGCCTAGTTGAAGATTCTCTTACTGAAAAAGTTAGAGTTTACCCTACCACAGCGTAGATGGAGATCAGCCGACTGAGGGGTGTCTCAGTAGAGAGAACAGCGGTGAAACTCTAGGCGAAGTACGACTTGGACATGGCTAAAAAGGAGGTAGAATCCCTTGAAGCTGATAGTAAAAAACTAATGTTGGGGAGGAAGAAGTAGCATAAGAAAATAGGGGAGTTGAAGGCTATGGTAGAGGCGCAAAAGATGGAGTTGGAGTTGGCCAAAGCTGAAGCGACAACAACTAAGGCTGAACTAGAATATAGTTTTGTTGAATGAAGCCTTTTGAAGGTGGAACTAGGAGCCACCAGGTTGGAGGCTGAATCGACCAAAGCCTTGGCAGAGGCCCGACTACGTGAGTTGGAGTCCACCCATGCAGAGGCGGAGGTCGCGAATGCTGAAGTTGAGGCCTTGGAAGTCGTCAAGTCCAAGTTGTAGGTGGCGTTAAGGGCCTAAAGAGACCAATTAGAGGACAAAATAGCTAAACTCCAAGAGTATCATGCTGGAGAGGGTGAGCGTTGGGCCTCCCAAAAGAAGGAATTCTTTCACTTGGAGGAATTTTACTATCTAACTAACACTCATCTCTTCCGAATGGTATGATATGGAATGAATGGTGTCATTAAGAAACTACTGGAGAATTAGTCTCCCGTCAATGTGCCTTTGCCCCTATTAGCCTGTCAAAGATCATCGACAATATCTCGAAAGATAACATAATAGACTTAACTTAATATTGTTGCATGTTGATGTAACATTCTTCCATTTGTAATTAACTTTTTGAATATAATGAAAAATCTTTTGGGAGTCTTGTTGTCTCTCTTTTGACATCGTAGCAACTTGGCATCTTGATGAAAGATTTATTCATTGTGGACGAAATCGAATGGAGATCCCACCCGGCCCATTACAAGGCAGAGTCGAGAGGTGTGACTACTACCATCGAGAGAGGGAATCGAGAGATTAATCTTTGAGGATACAAATGCACCATCAGGCAAGAAGGGATGTTGAATCATGTCCTATCCCACCATTGATTTCGTCCCCAACTATGTCCGTATCAGAAGAGTGTGAGGCTTGCAAAGGACAAGTGATATGATATGCGCTAAACCCTTATGGAGGGGAAGTTGATATCACAAATTAAATCTCGATCCTGATTGTGTCCAAATCAGGGGAGTTTGGGCCCTGAAAAGAACAAGGGTGATACGATATGTGCTCAACTGTTATGCGAAGAGGAGCTTGATATTGCAGCCGAGATCTTGACCCCAACTATGTCCAAATCGAAAGAGTTTGATCCTTGATAAGAGCGATACAATATGTGATCGCCCCTTGTACGAAGGGGAGGTTGATATCGCATTTAGCATCTCAACCCCAACTATATCTGAGTCAGGAGAGTTTGGACTCTAAAAAGGACAAGGGTGATACAATATGTGTTCAACCCTTATATGAATGGGGGATTGATATCATAGCCAGGATCTCAACCTCAACTATGTTTTGTTGGACCCCTTGGTAGTTTTGATGTGATCAACCAAGTTGATTAGGTCCTGCTTTGTGTTTGATCACTGTGTCTGAGTGTGCAGGAGCTTAGGAGCGCAGGAAGTCGAGTGGAAGACGCAGCTAGCGAGAAGGACGACACGGGAAGGGAGCCGACGGGCTCG
>JBBMJZ010413104.1:18392490-18417174 GCA_037833815.1 Zingiber zerumbet | reverse complement strand
ATAGGGTTATTGGTGATAGTGAGATTATCCTCTACTGGTATTTCTACATTTTCCTTTCTTCAAATTCTACATATTTTTTCTCATTTTTAAATATTATGATCTCTTGAAATATAGCTAAATTGTTTTTCTGAAAATAATGTGCTCACTACATGCATCTTATATAAACATGTGAATTTGTGTCATATCTGTACGAATATCTTGAATAATTAAGACCAGAAATTCATTGTGCTCAGTTTTGATTTCTATTTTCATACTTGTCTCAGCTCCAGAAGCATTTATCTTCGAGAAACCATCCATATCATAAATTTGGTACAGGTGTGCAATTTGATGGTATTGAGATCTTTTTTTCTTCTAACTTCATCTGGAGAAAAAAATGAGAAGTTTTGTTTATTGATTGATATGAGAGGATTGTGTTTTACATGATTCTTTTAATGCAATTAAATTGCAGTTAAGTTCATTCTATCCTTGATTCAATGCAAGTAAACTGGTAATTATTGTGTTTATGTATTCTTTTAACCAATTTATTTCTGCATAGTGATCTTGCAGTTGTAAGTTCTTAGGAAAGTAAAAAAAAAAATTATATGATTCTCATCATCAGTAATATAGCCCTTGACCTGCTCGGTGTACTAAACAAGAGAAACTATTTGCAACAACAAATTAACAACTAGAAATTAGCAGATTGAACTTGACTTGTCATTGTTTTCCAACAAGTGTTGAAATGCTAGCTGAAGTTTCTTAACAACATATTAATTGTAGATGTCTGTCTAGCTATTCAGAAAGGTGAGCTTTCAGTAAATAGTTGTAGGCAGTCATTGGTAAGAAAAAAAAAATGATTGATATTTTGGTTGATGTCATAGTAGTTGGTGTTGGGGATTGATGGTGTGGACTGGAGTGATAGAGTGGAGTTGAATAGCGCCTTTACATGGAAATTAGAAATTCACTTTCTCTTGCAAATAACTTGTTATTGGTTTGTGCTGTGCTTGCATATTTATTTGAGTTACAATAAGCAGGATTAAATAATGACAATAACAAACATAAAAAGACAATGCTGACAAAAGGATATACATGGTTCAAACCTCAGATTCTACTCCACGGTCTAATGAAATTTTTGACAGATTAAACCAAAAAATCCCACTGATAGAAAACTCCTTTATTAGAGGTGGATAAACCCTGTACAAAAAACGGGAAATTAAAAAAGAAAGAAGATAGTACCAAAATAGCCTTAGAAGCCTAAGGGTAAGCTTACTTAGGGTGAATACTTGTTGTATATGAGTTTTCTATTTGAGGCTCCCTTGCACCCCTATTTACAAAAAATGGGAATACTTTTGCTCCAAAAGGATAAGGATGCTCGTTCAGAAGCTTTTTGCTAATTAAGTCAACTCATATGAGTTTAGTCTATTGAAATCCTGGTAAGGAGCCACATCTACTCTTCAATCAACTCAATTTTTATCTTCAACTCAAATCTATTTCAATCGATTCAATTCATTTCAGAATAAGATCACAAGCTTATCCACCAATGGATGTCACCTTTAATCAATTATTAGTTGACTCAAATCCAAGTCAGTCGATTCAATCATTTTCAGCTAACTAAATTGGTCGTTTTAGCGAACTTATCCATTGTTCTGTTTATAGCTTCACCATATTGTCTCTCCTTGAAAAAGAAAAAACTCTTTGTTGAAAATATGGGTATATAAGTTTGTTTCTTTCTTAATATCTTGAGATTCTAAAATAAGTGGTTAGTCAATTAGCTTTAATATTGTATTAGTTTCTTTCTTAATAGCTTCAGAAAAAGGTCTGGGTTTATATCAACCTATGTAAAAAAATCATCAGTGTTTGGTTGGGCCAACCAAGTGAAGTATTCCACCCACAAATGAAAGGGGAATGTTAAGAATATAGAAATATTAATTGATCTCTTTCTTTATAACTCTCATCTTTTGGGATAAATGATTAGCGAATCAACTCTAACAGACTTTGAATACATTCGACATCCTTGTTACTTCTAATTATTTACTTAATATGCATGCCTAATTGATTTTGGTTATACATATATATTACTATAGTTATTTGCCAAATCAAGAAATTTGTTCAAATTGTACATGTTGCTAAATAAATATGTCTAAAAGTTGTCATCATAGATTACTTACTGGCTTTGGTATGTCCTACAGGATACATTTAAGAGGTTATAGTTAGGGCATATAATAAAATAAAGTATCCTACAAGATATGCCAAAGTCAATGGGTAATACTTGATGGCTACATTTTGATATTTATTTAGAAACTAGTGCAATTCGGTTAGCTTAACTTTCTTGATTATGAATTTAATTGTTCTAGCAGATGGAATGTAGGAAATTATACGTTAGTTGCAGCAAGAGTCATCAGATTAACAACAAAAAATATATAAAATTTCCCTCTAAATATCCAATGACTTGCAATAGTGAACTAGTAATTTAGCCAAAAGCATGAAACTGCAATGATTTGTTATGTTTGCTCAAAGAGGAATAATGTAACAGGCAATTGGAACACGTTGGAGGTTCAACCAAAATTGAATGGCTTGGATACAAGGCGTGAACTTACTAAATTTTACAAGAAGAATTATTCTGCAAATCTGATGCACCTTGTTGTTTATGCAAGAGGTTGGAATTACAATTTTGTTTCTGTATTTGTTTTTTATTTTATCTAATCAACTTAAGTATGTTAGAGGGTCTTGATGCCATCCAAAGTCTGGTTGAACAAAAGTTTTGTGATATTCAAAACAGTGGACAAAAAAACTCCTATTTCCCTGGTCAGCCTTGCTTGTCTGAACATCTGCAGGTACACTAAAGTCAGCATGCAACTCATCCAGGATGAATACTTTAAATAAAGATGATGCCTGTTGCAATAATTTTAGAAATAATACTGAATTTCTAAATTTTTATCTTTGGTCTTCAATTGCTTTATTATGCAGATTCTTGCAAAGGCGGTTAGGATAAAGCAAGGACACATACTCAGGGTCGTTTGGCCAATTGCACCTAGCATTCGGAACTATAAAGAAGGTCCTTGCAGGTACTTAAGTCATCTTATTGGACATGAAGGAGAAGGATCTGTCTGTTTCGTTCTGAAACAATTAGGTAATTTTAACTTATGATTGTGCCATCCTATTCATATACTTTCTTCATATGGTCTTTTCTATTGAACTTTCAAGCCCAGCCTTAATTAGTCATCATTCTCAAAGATGACAGAAATAGTTGACTAATAGGTTGTAGGAAATAAAATCAAATATAATGAAGGTCGTAAAAATTATCCTAGTACAAAATTAGCTAAATCTAACCTCATCGGAAACTTGCTTTAATTGGGCACTCTAGAAGGAAAAATGAGAGACTGAGTGAAACAAGAAAGAATGATGAGAGGTTGGTTGCTTTTGGAGGAAGTCATTGAAGTTGCATTCTTGTCATGCCTTGTATTCCTCTTGTCCGTTGCTCCAGATGGAGTACAAGTATTTGACACATATTTAGATTTAGCTCAAGGATATAAATATCAGTATGTTTCGATTTACAAGCATGTACAGTGTTCCACTCATGCAATGAGATTGAACAGTTTGCTGTTTCACACATTGAGTGATACATAGATATTTAGTTGTCTTTATTGGGCTAGATTGGTGAGGAGGGTCATTAAAGGCAAGTAACAAGTAGCATGATCTCCAAGGGCAGCTCTGAGCTCTTCCTCTTCCTCTAAGTCACCTCTTTCTGGATTTCACTTTCCAATTGCCTCCTCAGTCCACTCTCAACGTCATAGGTCATGAGCACAAAAGAGAAGTCATGATGAACATTGATTTGAGCACCTCTTTGTTGCCCTCTAGGGACCAAATGAGATCCCTCCCTCATATATATCTTTGTGCTTGATGGATTTGTTAAGTTAACGAGTTATAGTTAACAAAACCTATTGGTATAAGTGGGCTTCTCTCGATGTCATAGGCCATGATCAGAGAAGAGCAGACATGATCACCATTGATTTGAGCACCTCTTAGCTGCCTCTAGGATTCGAATGAAACCCCTCCCTTATATGTCTTTATTCTTAATGGATTAGCTATGTTTACATGATGAAGTTAACAAATCCTCATGGTATAAATGAATTCTGGTTCTTGTTGATAGATGAGTGGTTTCTGCAGGAGTGCTGATTCCTGTTGTTCAACAAGGAGCAATTCTCAGAGGAATTACATATTCCGCTTTTTCTTGCTTCATTGCCTCCTCCACACCACTATAGCAGTTTGACATGGCGGATCTCTTGCAACCTGTTTTGTCTGTTGGCATAGGTTGAGCTCTATACAGAGCTCTTCTTGTCAGAGATCAAAACTATTATGATACTGATATTTTAAATTGTGATATGGGATTTAAACAATCACAATCATCAAGTGAGAGCATAGGGTACTTAATTGGATACTTAATATTTCTATTGATCATGTGTAAAAAATTCTAGAAATAGTTGCCAGACACTCGGATTCATATCCATTTTAAATACTTGCACACAAGTTTGAGGAATATAGGTATCCTCGATTGACCCATGGAGGGCATCTATGCCACTTAAACCTTTGGGCTTGAGCTCAGGTGTGGCCAATTTGAGACACCTACCTCGTCACCCCACCCACTATGAAACTAGGCAATAGTTGGCTTGCAAATCCATTGCCACTGAGAAGCTTGTTCGTCAAGACAACCTCAGCGATCACAATCACACACCATCTTACTGGCCACCATAACATTATGGAGCGTAAAGGGCTTAGACCAACAATTGATCAAACTTGTGATAGAGCTCTATGAAAGCGAGGAGCTCTTTTACTGAGGTGGGTAGAGGAAGCCATGCAGTAGAGTGGGGAATAAAAAAGCCATCCGTGGGATGGCCGTCAGTCACATATAATAGAAACCCAAGCAACTCTTCAACTTCTAGTAAAAATATATTGTGATTATATAAAATTATAAACATGTAATAGGTGAACCACATGGGTCATAATTGCCAATCATAAAAAATCTTGTTAGATTTTGAATTATCAGTATTGATGGAAGTACTAGCTGGCCTTATCTTACCACCAGACAACAAACATCTAAAAAGATTGTGCGCATTGCAGTATAATTTAGTTTATTTTTCATGTTTCTTTGCATATGTAATTTTTCTTCTTATGACTCTGCAGGATGGGCATTAAGTTTGGAAGCTAGGGAAAGGGATTCGAGTTTAGAATTTTCCTTTTTCAGTGTTTCTATTGAACTCACTGATAAAGGTCATGGTTAGTTTAGATTCTCATACTTCAGTTTCCTGTAAACACACTCCATTAGGTTCCTATTTAACTATAGTATTTCCATTTTTTGTGGAACCCTATAATTATTTTATCATTTTCTCATTTTGTTTATTCAGAGCATATTGAAGATATTGTTGGGATATTATTCAGATATATTGATCTTCTGCAGAATTCTGGAGTTAATAAATGGATTTTTGATGAGGTAACTGGGTGATTTGATATTATAAAATGATCAAACGATTCAAACCTCTGTAATTGTGTTGTCACTTCTTGACATTACTGTGACATATCTGTCTCATATATGCTCACAAATGTGGAATGGGGAAGGCAAAATTTCATTAAAAAATGCTTTAGTTATCATCTAGATTGACAATGGAGGCCAACTCTTAAAAGCTATTGATTAGTCATTCTACAATTGTATTTCTGATCTTCAACTGAATCACTAAAAGAGAATGGAAAATTGTGGGCATAAAGGCCTTCATAACTGTTCCTCTGGGGAATCTGCTTGATTCATTATCCTGTTTGATAATTGCATGGCCATTTTTTTTTATATGTTCAAGTTGATATGATCTAACTTAAATATAAATCATTTCTTATAATTCACAGCTCTGTGCAAATGAAGAAAGGTCCTTTTGTTATTAGTTTGAATGTGTTGTACAGCGTTATTTATTGTTCCACCATTCTTTCAAATTCTACAATAATTTGGCAGGAAACAGATTAACTTTCTCGTCGTTATGTTAGTCTCCAGTTGTTCTAATTCGAATATCTTAAATGCCTGTTTTTTGATTTGATAAAAAAATAATAAACCAGAGAGAAGTGATATGCTACTGAATATTGTTTTGCATAAACAACAACAACAACAATAACAACTAAGTCATTTCCCACTAGGTGGGGTCGGCTGTATGAATCTTTTATGCATTGAGCTCTATCTCCTATTATATCATCATCTATATTTAAATAAATTTTACCTTTTGTAATTAATTCTGACTTGTCCCCTTTATCTGAAAGCTTGTTGCAATCAGTGAAACACAGTTTCACTATCAAGACAAGATCTCCCCAGGCCGTTATGTTGTGAATATCGCATCAAACATGCAGGTGAACTGACAAACTTAACTTTCCAGGCTATGCCACTTTATTAGTTTTTTGAATTTAAAATCTTTGGAACTGGAACATTTATATTTGCTTTATAAATTCAAAGGTGTTGTCTATATAGAATTGTTCCCTTATGGTAACCAGACATACTTGTGTTTTATGTTTGACTTGCACCTGATATATCTGGTCCTAGCAAATTGACATGGTTCTTATGTGTTACATGTGACAATCAATATAAATGATTTTAATACCTTGCTATTCTATGCATAGCCTTGGTTTGTTAGGTATCACTCTTTTTGATTTGTTGGATTGCCACTGAATGACATCATAAGAAAGGCTATATAAAATTTCAGGTGAAGCATGTGCCCTGTTCCACAGACCATACTCACAGTCCTCTTCCAATATGCCTGCCAAACTTTTCAGGATCAATTGATTATGATCCAAATCAATCAAGTTGATGGCCTCGCCTCAGCGCGATTGGTTTCTGAAAAAAATGTAAATAGGATGGTCAACTTGCTCTATTCAACTTTAATATGCAGAAATTAGAATTGACAGACTCAAAATTGTTCATCATCAATTTTTTACACTTCAGTTAACCTAATTGATTTGCAACTCATCACAGCTTGTTCTTGCTGATACTAAAAATTAATTTTGAAGTCTCTTTCCTGTTTTTCAATCAGAGGTGGCTGCTCCTTTGCATCTCTATAAGACAATAAATGGTAAATAAGAAACAATAATTGAGATTGAAAATAGAGATTCACGAACTTGCATTTTGTATTTTTTTTTTTTTTTTGCTTCCTCTTTCTATTGTCAAAATAATCCTAAACTATCTGTTTTGATCTTGTGAAAGTATAGATAAAGAGTCTGACCTCTCTCTCTCTCTCTCTTTTTGTTTTTTTATGTTCACTTTAGAATTTTCCGCCTGAAGATTGGCTTGTCACATGGTCATTGCCTTCAAATTTTGTTCCAAGTACAATTCAGAAGATATTGGATGAACTGACTCCAGAAAATATCAGGTGAACTTTTAACATGAGTCCAATAGTTTTTCATGATTCCAATGCTGCTAGAAGCCTTTATGGCTTACATCATTCTTGTTAGATGTCTCACTTAAAATTTTGTAGATTAAATTTAACTGTCATCTTTTGCTATGGAATTATTTTATACTTCTCATTTAGCCAAAAAAAATTGTAGTTTGATTAATGCCATGTAGTTTATAATTTAATTTAGCCAAAAAGTTTGTATTTTAGAATCTACAAGTAGTACAACGAATTTTCTAAACTCTTGTAGAAATATTAATTTTGTATAATTGCTGCTTGTTCTTTCACTAAATTTCACAAACTATTTCTTTGACGGTGATTGCTCTGCGGACGAACCTATTTGATCAATAGAATAATTTTTGTAAGCTTTTAGTTAGTAGATTTTGACAATGTATTCTATGTAAGCTTTTTGGCTAATGTCACTCCCCAAGTTCAGATGAAAATAAATTGAGAATTGCATTAGAACTTAATGGTCGTTGTAAAAAGTGACTAAACCCTATGGGCATCAGCATGTTTTTTAATCATATTTAGATGGCGAAAGGAAAACATTTATAGGGAATAGGGTTATGGTATAACCTGTCATATTTTATATTTTACAGATTAGAATGTTAGTCATGAAACAGCATTTAAAATAATAATGTAGTAAAGTCTATGATGAATTTGCTGGGATACTTGAAAAGCCAAAATTAATACTATTACTATCCAGAAGCAACTAAGTGTACCAAAGAGAAGCTAGATGATATAGTATGCACATTTTCAATGATCATCACATGTTATGTTCTATAGTTAGACAAGTTACAATGGTAGAGGAAGACCAAAGGAAACTCTAATTCACATACTGTGACATGATTTAAGAGATTTGAGTGGTATAGCTTTTCATAGAGAGCAATGGAGGGATAAGATTCACATGGCCAACCTTGATAATTGGGACTAATATTATGTTGAACTATGATTATAAGTTATTTTGTTGCTTAAATGTGTGATGCTAAAATTAGAATAATTAGCATTCACCTAATGCTTGGTATTTGTTTCAGAATGTTCTGGGAGTCTAAAAACTTTGAAGGATGTACAAACTCAGTTGAGCCTTGGTATGGCACCTCTTACAGTGTTGAAAAAGTCACAGTTTCTAATATCAAGGTTCAATCCAGTGACTAATTTCACAACTTTTCCGTTGTTTGTACCTTTCGTTTTCTTTCCATTTATTGAACTATAAATATGAGCTAATTCAATTTAAGACATTTTCTTAGCATTGGATAGCAAAAGCTCCTGAAGTTGATTTGCATCTTCCAAAACAAAATGTATTCATTCCATCAGATTTGACAATAAAAAATGCTCAAGAGAAGGTACAGCACCATAACCTCAATAACCTTTTAGTAAATCATTTGTCAGTTTAGCAATAACATATTATGTTCCTTAGCAGGTTAAGTACCCCATTCTCTTAAGGACGTCAAGTTTCTCAAGATTGTGGTATAAACCTGATACCATGTTCTCGATGCCTAAAGCTTACATCAAAGTTGAATTTAATTGCCCACAGTCGAATGTTTCTCCAGAAGCTGAAGTTCTTACTTATATATTTACAAAATTACTAATTGATTATCTAAATGAGTATGGTAAGCACCTATTTGACACGTAATTCTGTATATATGTGTACACAAAAATAAATTGGTTCTTACGATTATTATTCACCATATATCTTGCTTGATGTTGCATTTTTGGTGTTCTTTATCCGGTGAAGGAATTGCCATTCTTGCAAAATACCAAGAAAATTGACACTAGGAGCTTATGGACCATTATATGCATCCATGATTTGACATGTACTTTTGCTTTGATGTTTACAAGGTTGTGGCTGTTTATTGCTTTGTATGCATTTCATTTTAGATGAAGTTTAAGGTCTACGTGTTTTTTTTACTTTTTAAGTTTTTTTGTACTGGGTAACTAATTTTCTTCTTGATAAGGTGGTTCAAACCAACTTTGACTATGATTAAAAACTGAAAATTAAAGATTAAGATGCCTTCAAATGTTTAGTTAAGGTTGTAGCTCATATGTATCAATCTAATTGATTGCAAGAAAATTTGCCACATGTCTAAAGTTGGAATAGGTAAGAATCATAAGATAAAAAAAGGGCAGCCCGGTGCACGAAACTCCCGCCATGTGGGGTCCCGGGGACGGATCCATTATATGGAGTCTTACCCTGCTTTTTGCAAGAGGCTATTTCCAGGATTCGAACTCGTGACCTTTATGTCACAAGGCAACAACTTTACCGTTGCGCCAAGGCTCCCCTTCGTAAGAATCATAAGATACATATCATTATTATAGAAAAATTGAATTTTGATAATCAACTTTGCATTAGCCAAATTCAGTTAAGAAATTCAGATACCAAAAGTTAAAAGATTATTTTAGGTAACCATTTTAACTAAAATTTGTTTGCATACTGCACCAGGTAATTTGGATGGTATTTGGTTTCTTTCACTTGTAGCTCATTTTCTCTGTTAAAATTATAATTTCAATTCATATATTCCCAAAATTTTGGTATGACATAGTTTCTGTGATATTAGGAGTTTTATATGAAACTCTTCTCCAGAGTTCTATAAGATAAACAAGAGTAGATAAATGAATCCTATTGGAAGTAAACGAGTAATCTCATAAAGTTTTTGTTTAAGTTATCCAATATTCCTTCTTTTTGTGGAGAAAAATCTAGCACCTATTGGTTTCTCAATGCTTTTCTAGCAAGAAATTAGTGTTAATTAATTCATAATTTTTATGGAGTCAAATCTTTACCCTCTGTTTGTATTCATGAAGGAATAGATCAGCCCAATTAGTGAATTTTTACTAATCAACCTAGTGAATTGTATATGTTGAACGTTAATGTATAAGTAGATAGGTATTCAGGGCCTTATGTGGACAATTATCGGAAGGCTTGATTGAGTATTGGAAGATTTTGTATCATAGAGTTCTAGTATCTAAAATATGTACTCTAGCGATTGCATTGAATTGTTGCAACTTGAAAAAATGCATTCCACATATTTCAACTTCTTCCATGGTATACAATAGTAGGTCTGTCATAGGCCTCATGGCTTTACCAATATAAACTGTCTTCTTGCAATGCTATCTCTAATATGATGGTTTCAGCATACTATGCCGAAGTTGCTGGTCTTTACTATGCCATATACAACACTAGCTCGGGATTTGAGGTAATTTATTCAACATTTGTTCTTAGTTATCCATACTGTTTTATCATATTTTCTCTTATTTGCCACTTATTGAAGATATATTTATTATGCTCAGATAGTAGTACTTTTTATCTTAGCATTCTTGTGAATGTGATATTAACTTTTTGTACATATTTCCTCATTCCCCAACCCCTGTCAATAAGCTATGGTCACACCATAGTCATAAAATTCCCTTTAGTTGTTCGGTACTCAATGATCACACAAGTCCTAGAAGTTCTTGTCCATTTGAAACAATCACTTTATTCTAATTCTAATAATTTCTTCATTAATATCTCCTTGATAAATAATATAATCAATATATCTCTGATAAATAATATAATCAATATATCTCTATACCTCTACTCATATGAATTTCATTTTATTATTTTGTTTTTTTTATATAAATGTTTGATTTTCTGTTGTTCATCTTAAATATGATTGGTAAGTTTATTTAGTGCTAATATTAATATGAAATTAAGAATTAGAACCGACCACCCTTGATGTACAGTTCAGAGTCATATCTACTTTTGGCTTCTACTATATGTTTACCCTTGTTGTATTTTCAATGCTATGACTTGGCCATGATATCTACAGAATCTGCATAACAAGGCATATTAATATGTCTTGTCATATCTAGTCCAGAATCAACCTTTAGCAATTATACTTTAAGCTTTGTTTGCTTGGATGGAAACTCGGGAGGGGGAGGGAGAAAGGCTCACAAAATTACTTTTTGAGCTTCACCATTCATGTACATTTTTGTGTCGCTTTCCCTTGCCCACCCCCTGATATCTTCCATCCGGTCCCCTCGGGACGGTCCAATGGCTAGCGCATGAGGTGCTGCCAACTTGAGGTCTGGGGTTCGAATCTCGGCATAGTCGAGGTAAATGCCTCCCTCATGCGCCAGTCATTATTCCAAGAGCTAGTAGTCACCCATGATTTACCTCCTCCATGTTGGCTTTGGGACGGGTTGACGGGGGCGCTGGGAGCTAGCGCAGTCGCCTTTTGCCAACCTGATATCTTCCATCCAAGTACGGACATCTTTAATCAAGAAAATATTTTGGTTATCATTTGGTAGAGCCAAAGTTAGACATGCATTTTATAGACATCCTTCCTATCTAAATGTGAACTAACATACTGATTGATGGTTTAGGTGATTGTGGTGGGTTATAATGACAAGATGCAAATCCTCTTAGAAACAATAGTTGGTAGAATTGAGCAATTCGAAGTGAAGCCTGACAGATTTTTTGTGATCAAGGTAAGTTTTAATACATTCAAAATTCACTCATCTATCACTACAGATAAGTGATTTTTTTAATCACAATATTGGTTTTTGATCTTTAAATATTACTTCGGTCCAGAAATCCTTGTATTGAACAATTGAGCTCTGATATATGTTTAAATATCAGACATCATGGTGTGACTTGAGTATTGTGCAATAGCAAATAGAAAGTTGTGCTGCAAATATGATTTTATTGTGGTCTACTGTTATAGATGACAGACGTTAGCAATAAGTTGGTTAAGAATATTGTTACTCTTGATACCCAACCTGTTCAAGTCCGGGTACTCTTTTGTGCTAATCTGAACGTATTCTGGTTTTATATATTTGATTATTTGCAGATCATATGCAGGTTCAGGTTTATGCTAATTGGAATACGGAGACCTGAATATTATATTATATAATCTATTTTAAAAATATTTTTTTAGTTATTGTTGTTTAGATGATTTTAATAATTAAGCATGATTATAGTATTAAAACTACTGATTTTATTAATGTTTAACATGTGTATTGCAAAGTTTATCTTTAGTACATATTTAGCAAAAATTTATATGTTTAGGTGTCAGGGATACCTTTTTATTTTGGTAATCTTGTTTCCTACCTTACCTATTTCATGTTGATTTCTAGTACCCAACATGTACCCTAATTAAAGAGGTATGGGCAAATTTTACTCAGGTTTTAATTTGTTGGGCATATGTAAAGTAAATAGGTGTGTGTTCTAATAGAGGATAAAATTGCACACACTATATCCGTTGCGTCTCTGGTTAGTAATGTGAGACATATCACTACCTAGTTGTTGCTAAATAAAAGATCAAGATTGGAGCTCTAGAAATTATGGTTTAAAATCTCGAGTCGTGCCGAGATTTCGGTTCCGGATTGGAATGATACAGTTTCGGTACCGTATCATGTTGTAGCAACATAGTTTTGGTATTTTTTAAATATAAAATATAACTAAAAATTAAAAAAATTAATCTAAATATTTATATATAAAAAATATAAAAAATAATATATATATATATATATAATGGGATAATTATATTAGGCTATAGTTAAGCCTATTTAAATTATCTCAATTATAGTTAGGAGTTGATTAAATTATTAACAAAGGTTATTTAGTTAAATTAAAACCTTCCCCCGGCCCTTTCGGCCAGTGCGTTCATGCGTTCGGAGGCATCGTGTGGGCTCGACGAAGCATCTGAAGGGATCGCCGGCCCAACACAATGCATCCGTGGGGCCTCGGGGCGTGTCGGCACCGGACGTAATGTTTCGCCCGCGGCACAAGATTTTAATCCATGCTTGAAATGACTCATGACATTGTGATTTTAATGGGAAATACAAAAACTGGTTTTCTCAGATGTTTCCTATGGATGATAGAATGAGTCATCAAACAAGATTAGCTTCTACCACAAGGGAATTACACAGTACATTAATTGATCAGAAGAATTTAACAGTTTACTTCATTAGAAGCTAATGGATAGGATAGAAAACTGAGGGATTAGGGAATTTGTATAATTTTTTTCTTGGCAACTAGTGAATTATGGAGAAATCTTCAACTGGATGCATTTAATACCTAAAATATACATTAAATAGCTATATTTCTGGATAAGGCTTCAAGAATTATATTCTAGAGGCATGGAGAATTAGTCAGATTCCAACAATGTGTAGCTTTTAGGAAAAGTGATAGCATGTGAGATAAATTCTTAGACCGAAAAGGATTGGTTTTACATACTGATTTCCCCTACTAGCTGACACATTTTACCTGGTGATCATGTTAAAGAAAACAAACAATGGTTAATTATTAGGATAGTATCCTTTTGAAATTGGAAAAAATAATTGATATCTACAACGCCGGCAGCACAGGAAAATACAATCATAAATATGAAGGAATTCCCATTTTCATATGAATTATGGAGGAATGCTTGCCGCCATGGGTTGGCGCAGTTAATATCTGCATGGGTAGTTGCTCCAATAGGTCTTGGCATCAATTCCAAGCGAGTGCAAAATGCCTCACTGTTCCTAACCTCCTCATGCAAAGGGCCGTTTCACTAGGGCAAATGTCCCTCGTGATTTACCTCATTCCAAAGAGTGTGGGGCCGCCCTAGAAGGGCTGCTTAGGTGACAACTTCACCTTTCCTCCAATGGAGGAATGCTATGAAAATTTTCATTAGATAATTTGCTGATCTCTAGTCAGACCAGCACGTAGAATGTACATGTACCTAATGTAGTACATGGTATAATAATATTTTAACCTAGCCACATGTAGGCTGTACGTCCATGGTATATGTTGCTTACAAAATCCTGTTTTGATTGATGAGAGAGGAGAAATACCTGTGAGATTAGTAATTCAATCTGTGAAAACTTTAGTAATAAATAGATGGACTGATTGCACAAAAGAAGTTGGTTTGTTGAGTGGTAATGTTCAACAAGAATAAAACATAGGCTGTGTCCAGACTTCACAGAACTAAAATATGGTTGTGAAAGTTGAGATTGCGATTTCAATATTATTTGTTCCTTAGATGGGAAAATGTACTTTAAAGACAATTTTGACAAGAAATATGCGTTTTGGAACAGAATGTTGGTGTACAAAAAATATTCTTGCAAAAGGTTAATGAAGTTGAATTTGATTCACAAGTTTACCAGGAAAATTATAACAAAAATGTTGTTGTTTAATAAACTATAAGAAAAATTGTCCGCCTTTTGTAGGAGGCTTGTTCTTCATTCGTTCCATTTTATTTATCCACTTTGACATTTCCATCTTCCCTAGGTAGAGTCATGTAAAATTCCAAAGGTAAAGTTCTATAACATGAGAAAGTTTGAAAGATAAGGAAACATGTGGCTGCTAGTTGATTGGTTGAAAGTATTATCAAACAAAAAAGAAAGAGGCCATCTGTGCTCAGAAAAAAATTTACTAATTTATCACGTATGATCATTGATTTTTTTTTTTTTAAAAAAGGATAAAGTATATACGACTTTTTCTTGCTTTGCCTATTTTGTTGAATGTTCAGATTCATTAACAGACAATTAGTTCATTTCTCTACGTGTTTATGAGCATTACAGTTTCTACCTCTATGGTTCTTTGATGATGATGCTCATTTATTTATTTGGCTGTTCTTCACCGAAACTTACATCGTATTTGCTTCATATTAATTAGGAGTCTATTACCAAAGAGTATGAGAACTTCAAATTTCAACAGCCATATCAGCAAGCATGGCACTATTCTTCATTATTGCTGGAG
This sequence comes from Zingiber zerumbet, assembly GCA_037833815.1. Lineage (NCBI taxonomy): Eukaryota > Viridiplantae > Streptophyta > Magnoliopsida > Zingiberales > Zingiberaceae > Zingiber > Zingiber zerumbet. The sequence goes on along the minus strand of JBBMJZ010413104.1, from coordinate 18,402,063 downwards.
TACAACACTTGGCCTTGGAATGAAAAACTAGAAGCTCTCACACATCTAGAACCAGATCAACTTTCTAAATTCTCAAACATCTTATTGGAAAAGGCATTTTTAGAATTCTATACTGCAGGTAAGCATTAGTCATGAAGGTAAAAATATCAATCTTCCCATTAATTTTCATGTATCATGTTATTTATCATTTTATTGTAGGAAACATCGAACCAAGGGAAGCAGATTCAATTGTTCAGCATATTGAGGACGTATTGTTTAAATCTACTCATCCTAAGTGCAAACCTCTTTTCCCATCCCAGCATCTTGCAAACCGAATTATAAAGCTTAAAGAAGGTTTACGTTACTACTACCCTGCTGAAGTCTTGAATATTAAAGATGAAAATTCTGCCCTGATCCACTATACTCAGGTATCTTTCTTCATTCCTTTTGTCAGGTTTTAGGCTGTTGTTAGTTCATGCAGTTGTGCCTTCTCTTCATGCATTATGCCATTTAAGGAAAAAGTGTTTGTTTTCTTAGTGTAATTATTAATATCAAATATGTCAATCATAGTGAATAATTTTTCTTAATATCCTAGAAATATAACATCAGATATGTCAGTGGTAGTGAATAATTTTGCTCAATATCCATGAACAAGAATTAGTTTTGCTTAGACACAAGGGAACTCTTCATTCTAGACTAGTATGGCACAGGATGCTTTTCCTTAGTTCTATAGATATCCCACAAAATTCACCTTATCAGCAGCTGAGCAATCAAAACATTTCTTATTTTTTTTCCCAGTTATCATCCTTAACATAAAAGTTGCAATTTGATTGACTATTGGACAGTCCGACAGTAAGAAATTATCACTAAGATAGGATGAATAATAGATAACTAGAAAAATGAGAACTTGAGATATAGGGGCCAACATAGAAATCATCACTATGATTAATTGCAAACTAGATGAGAGATTGCCAATTTGTCAATGAGCCATGTTTCCACTTATTTCTTGACCATGTTCTCAAGCATGCAAATTACGTTTTATCAGATCATAAAGAATGAACATTCCATCACGTGCCAAAAGTCCAACAATCTACTTGTCTACATTCCTTGCTTCTTACATAACACAATAACCTGGTTCATTCATGGAATATGCTGCCTCAATATATGGGGTTGAGGCTAGATAGTGTACCAAAAACATAACATAGCTAACGTGGCTAGAACTCATTAATGTAAAAATAACTATTCAACTATCTCTTAATTTGGAGTTTGAAAATCAATAATGCTTAGCCTGTCACATGGCTTGAAGCAAGAAGTTACCCAAAGCTTAGTGCAAATTGCTCTATTAGAGGATAGAGTTACAATCATCCTTGACATTGCCACATTAAGAATGAAGTGACAATCTACCTTTGTATGCTTGGTGTGCTCATGAGAAACATGATTAGTATATGTATCATGTTGCTTTATTGTAAAACATGATTAATGTATATATCATGTTACTTTATTGTCTCAATGCATAAATGTTGGTTCTGAAATTTGATGCCAAAATCTTCCATCAGAATTCCATATACTCTCACTAGCAAATAAGTCATAGCTCAATCTATGTAGATAGTGTTATGTGACATATGGGCTAAAGTCCTTACCGGTGATAAACGACGATATAGCACTCTCGCATATATAAATACTTAATCGTAAGTGACTCACGCTACCATGCCTTTATGCACAGTCAGGTATTGTGTTAACAGGTTAGGATAAGAGATTCATTTTTTAATATTTGTTTTTGTCATTTATACCTATTGTTAATTTTAAATCTTTATTATGCAATAGTTATTCCACTTTGGGTTTACATATTATTTAATTATGTCATTCTCAAATAATGGTCACTTTGAAGGACTAACCTAAGTCAATGTTTGACACATGCTGCACTAATTTAACCATATATTAAAAGATGCTATCTAGATAACAAGAGGGATAAGGATGATGGTAAGAAAGAGGGTGTTTCAAATCATGCGTGAACAGGGTGAGAGAATATGATGAGGGGTTGTTCCTAGTTGTACATGAACATGAATGGGGACAAAATAAGGAATGTGCTCAGTAGCCTTTTTTGTTAACAAGGCCTTCTCTTCACAAGAAGGTGGCAACAAGAGATAAGTGGTGGGGGAGTGGGAAGATAGGACTTCATTAATGAAGGAGGAAGACATCACTCGGGATGTAAGCATGGGCTTTTAGTGGCAAAGTATTATGTTGCTTCAGATGAGTAACACTCAAGATGGGTCAGTTGCAACAATAGAAGAATCCCAACAAGGTGAGGCAGTGTGAAGGACATGTGAATCTGGCTTTGGATCTATATTCAGCGAACCTACTTCTAATTTCAAGTGTGCACGAGTAGTGTGCCTCATTCTACAGCCATGCCATAAGAGAATAAAAAAAAATGAGAATATGAAAATTATTTTATTTCTTTAATAATTAATATGGCATTATAGCATCTTGTACAGGAGTTTACAACAATCTGATCTTGTTAGACTCAAACAAAATAGATTATGAGTTGAAAATAGAAGAAGGAAAAGGAAGTTATATTTTACTTGTATCTGATTTATTTAAATTTTTCTAATTTGTTTGCATCATAAGATCAATAATGTATGGCTTTGTGGAACAGAAACAATTCATTTGTCAATTTGTGTGATAAGATGATCAATACAAGGAAAAGGAAAAGAGACATATTCATAATCATAAACTTAACCTAGTGTATGGAAAATTCACAAGATTGAGACTGATGAAATTTTAGGAAGAAGAAGAAAGCCCATTCAATTTTCTTTGCATCTTACCTCCTCACTTTGAAATGTAATGTAATTAAAGCCGAAAAGGTTATATTATATACTACAAAGCTTCAAAGTGCTTTCTTTTTAATTAGTTTTTACCAAATGTAACAAAACTTCCTCTTCCTTTTTATATATGCTCTGATGAATGTTTTGAGTTACTAGTGGTTCAATTCCTAAATATAAGGTTTCAATCCACTGCGTATTGTAGTTAAAAAAACTAACAAATGCTTGGAAATTTAACTAGGCATGGAATCAAAGTTCAAAATCTTAAGTCAATTGATATTTTGGTCTTTAACTAAGACGATACTATTTCAGTATGATGTTGATAGTAAATTGAAGATGGAAAGAGGAAAGAGATGAAGCAAAAGAAAAAGATAAACAACTACATAGTTCAGTGTTTCTTTTCCATCTGGAACGTTATGATTTTGGCATTATGTTGTATGGAGACAAGCTACAAAATAAAAAAAATAATAACATTATCCCAATTTTAGCATCCTAAGGGATGTCGAGTGTTGACATGAAATGATACTCGTCGATATGATTGATCGATATGATTGATACAACAACATCAAGACATTGTCTTGAGGCTGAATATCGAGTCTTGGTAATGTATTGGAATCATGCATGGTACAAGACTTCAAACCATGCATAGAATTCAGATGAAATGTTCATGTTAAATAATACTTCATTATTAGTTTCATCACTGCACATCCTAGTATTAACAACTATATTTTATATAGGCACTGTTCTTCAATAATTGTATTTAATTGAATTTTAGATGACCTTTTTTCACTCTGATGAAAATATGTTTGATGAAATGAATGTGAAGTCAACTTGATATAAAGTTTATGTATTATATCCGTTAGAATCTCTTTTTTCCTTCAGGGAAGGTATTTTAAAGTCATGCCTCTAGCTTTGGTTGTAGTTTGAATCATAATCAAAATGTTTCTGCCCTTGTTCAGAAAGCTCATTTTGTCTTCTTTACCATCAAAGAGTGATATGAGACGCAAAATATGAAACTGATCGTGCTATCATGTTGTATTTTTTTTTAATTGTGATTTGGAGGATTACGGTTCACATGAATATCTTGTGCAGATACATCAAGATGAGATCAAGCTTAATGTTAGACTTCAATTGTTTGCCCTAATAGCGAAGCAAGCAGCATTCCATCAGCTTCGAACAGTTGAGCAACTTGGTTATATAACTGTGCTTACGCAAAGGTATGACAACTATGTTTTTTACTGGCTCTGTGTAGATTCACTCTTTCATGACTAATAATAGATAATGAACACTCAGGAATGATTCAGGCACAAGAGGAGTGCAAATTATAATTCAATCTTCAGTAAAAGTAATTCTGAACTTATGTTCTTTTAGTGTTATGTTTGTTTTTCTTTTCTGTCAGTGATAACTTTTTTTCAACTTTCAGGATCCACCATACCTTGAGGCTAGAGTTGATGCTTTTCTAGAAATGTTTGAAAGTAAACTTCAAGAAATGACAAACGAAGAATACAAGGTTGGTGGCATTCCAACATATTTCTTGCTGCCTCGTCGACTTTTCATAGGAAATTAGAATGATTAGATGTATGCGAATACTGGTGCTTAGGACTGCAAATCTTTCAGTCAGGATATAGGGAATTTGCTGTTAACATATTGGAAACTACTGGTCTAATTTGATATTAACTACATGGACATACTGAAGAAGTTTAAGCTTGCTAGTTTTCACATTGCATATTCTTGGAACAGTATTTATATAAATGAAATTGATTAAATTATGTATTAAGCTTGCTGGTTTTGACATTGCATATTCTTAAGGTTAATTAGATTACGTAGCTACTTTACTCTCTTAAGCCTAAACAGCATTGCAGCATTATTACTCTTTGTGTATAGTCAAATTTATAAATTAACAATCCACCTGTCCATGTCGAGACTACGGAAAGTCTTGTTGCTTCTTTTTTTAGCCCTTCTGGGATTAATTATCACTATCATTTGCAAGTGAAATAGAGGAATACTCTTGAAAATCTTCTCATTGTAACGACAGAACAGCAAACTTGTACTTTGTAAATCAGGGAGTGGTATAATACTAAGCCATGACACCCAAGTATTTTCAGTTGATTACATCGATTATCCCTCCGTGAGAATTATTCCTATTAACATAAGCACATGCTCTTAAATCTGAACATCATTGCATCTTTATTTACAATTCGTGTATAGTCAAATTTATAAATTAGCAATCTACCTCTTCATGACTACAGAAAATCTTGTTGCTTCATTTTAATTTTATTATTATTATTATTTTTTTTTTTTGCCTTCTGGGTGTAATTATCATTAGCATTTCAAGTGAAATAGAGGAACACTCTTAAAAATGTTCTCACTGTAACCAAAGAGCAGCAAACTTGTACTTTGTAAATCAGGGAGTACTATAATACTAAGCCATGACATCCAAGTATTTAGGGTTGATTACATCGATCATATCCTTCCATAAGAATTATTCCTATTAATATAGGCACATATGTATAAGAATTTGTTTTAGTTGGAACAAACGGCTTGGTTCAGGAATGGTTTAGCATTTGAATATAGAGGTTTGAGATCATCAATCTAGCCAACTATTATAAGTAATTGAAAATCTGATCCTATGACAAATTAGAGAATAGTAGCTCTGGATCCCGTCTATTACTTCTCTGAGAACAATGCATAAGATAGAGGACTAGACACCAAGGTAAGGAGAACCAAACAACACATTGGTGTATAAAGCGTCAGGGCATTGTCCTGCTTTGACATCTGGACTGACAATTGCCAGCTTTACTTGCTCATCAATCTTGTAGTTAAATAATGTGAAAGGTCCCCCTGCTTCGATGTACCAGGTCTCATCACAAGGAATTGATGAATGTAAAGCACACTCCCTGAACGCAACAAGAAATTGATAACTGAATTGACTGGTTGATTGACCTTATTATATTCAATGTAGCTGAGATTTTGAGAGCAGAGCCCCTTTAGTTGCACTTAAAAGTTTCCATCAGGCTGAGGCTGCAGATCCTATGAAGCCTTATTCTTTGATGAATCTAATCTAGATAAGTAATTTCATCAAATGCTTTTATATTTTTAGATCTTAATGAAATTTTGGGTTTAATTTTTGACCATTTCTTAGACTCCCTGATGTTGTGAATTGCCTGATAGATTTCTTGGAATTCTGATTAGCGCTATTTATATCGCCATTGTTTTAATATGTTAATGGCTCAATTTTCAGAACTACGTTAATGCCCTGATTGATATGAAACTTGAGAAATTCAAGAACTTGTGGGAGGAGTCTGCATTTTATTGGAGAGAAATTGTTGACGGGACTCTCAAGTTTGATAGGGTAGACTCTGAGGTATGGGCTTTGGAGATTGCATTGTGCATCGTTTGATGACTACTATTGCACCTCTAAGTTCTCTGTATGTCTTTCAGGTTGCAGCATTAAAGGAACTTGGCAAGGATGAACTGATAGATTATTTCAACAAGTTCATCAAAATCGATTCACCACAAAGAAAAACACTGTGTGTCCAAGTCTACGGCGGCCCCCAGACTGCTGAATACAAGAAGGTGATACAACAGGAAGATACGCAAAATCTTCATCAGATCAAAGATATATTCGCCTTCAGAAGATCAATGCCCTTGTTTGGTTCCTTTAAGGGGGGCCTCAGCCTCACGAAACTATGAGCTCCTTTAAGATGAACAGCAACCACATAGCCTCCCCATTCGAACCTCGTGTTCTCATTTCTTAATCCATTTTCTTGTGATAATCTTATAAACAAGTCGATACCGACTACCATATAATTTTCCATTCAGATTGCCGCAAGGAATGTAATATACAATGACAAATTCCTTTCCACTCCATTTGATTGTTTCAGGATGCAATTAAGGTATTTCCCACTACACTTCCTCGTATAAGAATAGCTCTTGCTAAGTGGTAATATATTCTGGGGTTTCCTGTTAGACCACGAATTCTCAAAAAAATACAACAATGTGCTCCTATCACAAAGAGACTTAGCAAATGAGAGAACAGTATAGAACACCCTATGGTTGGCCTCGGTCCAGGAATGTAAGCAATATAATGGAATTGTTTTATTTAATTGTTTGTTTTTTGTTGTTGATTAGTGGAATAAAATGAGATGATTCATTCTTATTTCTATGCTTGATTTATCACAGTATTGTGGATGCTAAACAAAGAATGATCTACAAAACTAAAGCATTCTTAGAAAAAACATTTTGTTCAGGCTGGTTGCTTTGTTAGGTTCTCGAATATCACTAAACCGACTTGATATATACAGTACAGTAACATCGAATCATTTAGCTTGCATCGTTCGACTGGTTTATTTGGCTCATTTAACTTGCTCCATTCATTTGGATAAATATAAGGCTTCTTGGTAACTGCCCTCTAATTTTGTAGCATTGGTCTCAACAATTAATTCCTATCTAATTTTCATTTAATTAACATTTTATTATGTTTAATTGCCAATATATAAACTAATAAATGTCAACTTGTTTCGCTTTATTTTTTCCCCACCACTAATCAAGACCTATGAATGTTGATTTCAAATCTAGTATATATATATATATATATATAATTCCAAATTTTTAAATATTTATTATCTATTAAATATGGTTAAACTATGAAACAAGATATAATTTGGGTGTTTTAATAAGAAACAGTTGACACGATTTATCCGAGTAAAAGTTAATATCTTAAGTGGATCAATATCATGAGCTTTATGGTAAAATACAGATAGATTTTATTCTAGCGCAACGGTTTTTTTATAAGACGATCATATGTCCAATGAGATATTTTATCTCTTAATTTTAAAATTTATTTGAGCAACATCGTATAAGTACCCATCACGTCAATTTGTGCCCCGAGGCAGAGTTTAGTTGGTTAGTACGGGACAGAGTTATTACCATAAAGTAAGTTCAAATCTCGATAAAGTTGAGGAAAAAAAACTCTTCCTGTACTAGTTAACTATAATTTCTCGATTTACCTCCTCATATATAATTATGAGGCCCACCGTGTGAGACATCTAGGATGACGGAATCCACTTTTATGTCAATCCGTGTAGACACGATTCAGGTTCCATATAATTCAAACCGTCTTTTTCATTGTAACAGTCTTCCACTTTCATATCAAGATTCGACCTTTTACTTATTATAGTAATACTTATCTTATAGTAGTTAACTCAACCTTGCCCCTAATGTACGAGGATACAATTCATGTTCCATATAATTCGAATAGCCTTCCCACCCCGTTCTACCAGATTCCTTAGCAAATCAAATTGCACAGGCTACATGACGAGTTGGATGACCACCTGCATGATTCGGTCGTGCAGTGTCCACGACAGAACTCTATTCAGATCTACGTTGTTCAGGTTGACTTTACTAGTGGCCTTTTTGTAATGTTTAAATCAAGTACACTGTAGCAATTAGGCAAAATGGTTTGTTAAATCAAGGTTTTGAGAACTATTGGTGATGCTAGGTTGCTACTGCATGAGTCACCATATTTTTGGATTTACTTCATGAATCTATCTTGGAATTAGTCAGCTACCCGGTTAAAAAAATTTAGATCAAGTTTTGCCCTTTAAGTTAAAATAATCTTAAAGGCACACGTAAATTACAAAATAAGAGTTCTCATACGAATTGGTGAAATTCAAATCGCCGTCACCTCAAGAACCGACGTCACTTTGGTCATAAATCGTTTTGGCAGTGTACTTCTTGTCGACATGGTTGATCTTTTTATCAAATCTGAAAGGTATGTATTATAGTTGATCTATTAGGAAATGAAATGAAGTTATTGTATTCATATGATGTTTTTTTGGGATTCTAATATTCCAAATGATCTAAAATACCATATAGACTTTTACGATGTATGAGGATTAAATCATTATACGAATTTAAAATCATTTGAATAATTGGAACAAAAAAAAATAATAAAAAGTGAGCTCATCCATGTCTTTGGACAATGGTGTAGCAGTTAGGTCCTTCAAACGATTAATTATATGAATCCCAATTGTCACTCACGGTAGAGATTTTTCTCTAGTGAAATGATACTGTTAGGACCCTTAGCGACAGGCTAGAGGGGATGAATAGCCCCTGCACAAATCAAAACAAGACAACCTTTCTCGACTTATAACTTAAATAAAATAAACACTTGCATAAAACAATAAAGAAATTGAAAAGAAAGGGTACAACGAATTACTTGGTTATAACCGGAGAGGTTATTAATCTAAGGCGAAAAAGCGCACTAAAGAAAATCTCCTTCAAGCGGAGAAGCCTCTTTACATCAATGAACGTACAAAAAGATGAAGTTAAACAGAAACGGAAAAGTGCACAAGTGTTGTTTTGGATATTTTTAGTATAGTTTAGCTTTGAGAGCAAGACTGCTTATATAGCTCTGCTCGGGGCGCCTGGAATGAGATAAAAATTTATCCTCGACACAATGTTTCAAGTCCCATCGAATTTGGCTAAGATTTGGGTTCCGGACACTCAGAAGGGTTCCAGGCGCCCGGAGTCCGGGTGCCCCGGACTGATCCGAGCGCCTCGACCAGGTCCAGGCGCCCCGAACGATGAAAGTCAATATTTTGTTGACTTTCACTCCGGGCCTCCAACTTCGGCTCCGTTTGCTTTCGTCCAGGTCTTCCGCTCCAACTCCGTTCACTTGGGTGATTTCGGTCATCCGGAATAGAGCTCATCCGAGTTCAACATCCGGCCTTCTCGAGAAAACTTCCGCTCTAACTTCTCGTCCCTCTTACCC
>JBBMJZ010413104.1:18311084-18325170 GCA_037833815.1 Zingiber zerumbet | reverse complement strand
GGACCTAGTTAAAGAATTTATAAAGATTTTGTATTTAGACTGTTGGAGTTATTTTATTCATGTTGATGATTTTATTCGTAGAATGACTTTATGTATTTAGAATTTTTCCATTAAAATTGCTATGCATATTAGTTTCATTATTTGAGTTGTATTATTGTTGCATGCATGTGTAGATTGATATGTTTTAGTTGTGAACTTATGCTTGAGTAGAATGTCCAGATGAGTTATTTATGTTTTCCGCTGCTACTAATTGCATCTTTTAAGTTCTTGAGAGTTTTAAGTATTGATATTTACATGTGAGCAACACTAGTTAAGTAAAGTTAGTAGTCCAATAGCGTCCCACCCTCATAGACTAGTAGTGAGGAGGGTGGGGTGTTACACCAAGTGGGTCAAGGAGAACCACACTTGGTGATTGGAAGTCCAACGAAAAGTTAGCAAAGAGAAAGTCAAAATGCATCAAGGTTGATCGAATACTTGATGGTAAAGTCTCAACAGGTCATAGTTGACTAGATATTGGGCAAGGAGAAACCTAGACTTGGATTAAGCAAATTAGAGTTGGACAATTGATTGGACAATGGATTGGCCCTAAGCTAATCGTAATCAATTGGGGGAGGTTCTTGGGAGAACACACAGAGAGCCTGAATCGATTGATCAATCAATTGAGCCAAACCTAATCAATTGGTTAAGCAATTAGAGTTGTCTTTGCGACCGAGTCCAAATCTATTGGGAGCTTGCTCAATTGATTGAGGAGAATTTACGAGAAAATAGAAGCACTCTTAATTGATTAGTTGATCGATTAAGAACTTGCTTAAGCAATTAAGGATTTGGCTTAATCGATTGATGAAAAAGAGTCGTTGCAAAGTTTGGACGGTTAGATTTGATCGAATCTGACGTGGTAATCGATTGGAGGTAAGACCAATCGATTGGGAGCCCCTAAATCAGTGTAAAGGATTTCATGAAGATTCAAATTATTCTTCTTCTTCGCCATTTCTTGGGAAGTTTTGAAGAGAAGTGCGATTGCATTTTCAACCAATCAAGAGGCAAATCCAGAGCAACAAAAGATCTAGAGCAAGTTTCCTCATTATTGTATTTACATCGTTGTTCTTGCTGTATCTTTGTTGTATTCTCTCATTTAATCTCGTGTTGAGTTTGTACGAGGTTTCCCCACCTCTAAGAAGGAGGTTTTCATAGTGCATCTATGAGTGAGGAGTGGATCCTCGGATTAGTTACCTCAAGAAGGTGGATACCAAGTAAAATGAAGGTTTTAGCAATTGCTTGAAGTTTTCACTGTAACAAATCATCAACGAAGCTATAGAAGCTATTCATCCCTAGCTCTTAAAGTGTCCTAACAAGTGATATCAGAGCGATGCCACTCTTCATTGGATTAATGGCCGAAAGAAGCAAGAGCTAGAGGAAGAAGAAGAAGTTGAAGCTTGAAGCCCTAATTTCACCAAACCAAGGACTTATCATTCAAGGAGCTCAAGTTTAAAAATGGAGTCTAGAGATGGATTCAGATATGACATCCAAGCACCTCCACCATTCAAAATGGGAAGTTTTGACTTTTTGAAATCAAGGGATGAAAATTTCTTCATGATGGAGATAGAATAATGGTTTACTCTAATGGAGGAATTTCAAGCTCCAACAGATAGCAAAGGAAAGTTCCTCAAGAAAAGCAAATGAACCGAGGAGTAATTAAGAAAATCTAAGGCTAATGATAAGGTAACCAAAATTTTAGTTAATTTATTGCCTAACAATATCTTGTGCAAAATAAGATATTACGAGAGTGCAAATGAATTATGAAGCAAGTTAACCAAGCTCTATGAACATCCATCCTCAACACAAAGTGATGAAAAAAAGTAAATAGGGAAACTCTTTGGTTCATATACATGAGGATTCGAAAGTTAAGAGGATTCGAAAGTTAAGAGGTGCACAACATCCAAGAAGGAAATTTAAGAAGCATCCACCTCAAGGATTGAGAGGGAGAGATCCTTGACATTAGAACAAGAAGTAGCCTCATCATCCGGAGTCAATGAGAAAGAAGATGGTGCCACCTCTACAAGTCAAGAAAGCACAAATTGTAAAGGTATATCAATTTCATGCATTAAAAACAAAGATCATATTATTTGTTTTGAGTGTAGAGAAAAAGGACACTATAAGAGTAAGTGTTCTAAATTAGAGAAGAAAAAGACCCGACCCAAGTGACATCCAAGGTGAAGGAGAAGCCAAAGGAGGCCTTATCCGTCATACGCAAAGGCAATGAGCAAATTGTGTGCTTCACATGTAACCAAAAGGGGTATTACCAAAATCAATGTTCAAAGGGAAAACTTAAAAAGGGAGGACGCTCAAATCAAGGTGGAGCTTCCAAGGGCAAAACAAAGGTACCATTAGTTAATGGTACTTCTTCATTTCATGATAACAAGCGTGCTAAAAATAATTTATATCATTTTAGTATTATTTATCATGAAAATAAAAAAATATGGAAAAACCTAAAAATAATTACAAGTCATTTCATGCTAGAACTACCTTTCCTAAGGTTAGAAAGGTAGAAAATAATTTAGGCACGAACTCTAAGTATTTTAGATATATGCCTAAAAGGAAAAATGCTCAAGCAAATCATGAAAATCAAAATATGAGGATTTAAGAAAAGAAAATCAAGTGTTAAGGTCAAGACTTGATAAATTAGAGGAGATCCTTAGGGAAATGACAAATAAAGCCATAAGGTCAAAGAAACAAAACCTAGGTCAAAGTAGACAAGAGTCATTCAATGGCAAGAGAGATTTGAGATATAAATCAAAAGTCAAGGAGAATGGACCCTCTTATCATAGAGTTCTATATGTTTATAAAACTAACTCTAGGTCTAGGAATCAAGCTAAAGTTATAAGGAAAGCTATCCCTAGAGTTGACCTTAAGGAGACTAGTATGACTAAGGCTTTTAAGAAGCCTAAGAAAGTCTTTAAGAATGTCACAAGAGAAGTTATTCCTAGAATTGAACTAGAGGTGACTAAGACTTCTAAGAAGTTTAGAAAAGTCATTAGGAATGTATTATGGAAAGTTATCCTTAAAGAATATCTAGAATATCCAAGGAGTACCAAAATATTTTGGAATCCTAAGACTGTGTTCTCTACACCCTAGATGGGTTTAAAGTGTGTCAACTCTAATTGGAAGGGTAGTCAATTCAACCGTAATGAAGTTGACACTTTAGGGAATTTTCAACGTAGTGTGACACCTTGAAAATGAAGAATTGATTTTTAATCTTGACAAGTAAAAGTGTACCAATAAATTTAAAGAATTGAGCTTGATCAAATTGGCACAAATAGGATAAAAGTCAAAGAAATATCAAGTTGTGGTTTTGACAGTTTCTATAAAGATGAGAGCAACTTAGGTTTATCTTTAGTTTAGATATTAGTTAGTGATACTTAGATAGAAATTATAGGTATTTTCTTCTTCCTAAAATTACCATGATTGTATGCCCTATCACGTGCCATGACATCATGATATACACATTGACATTACATCTTGTCATGATATTTGATACATGTCATGTCATATATGCATCATTATTTATGATAGTCTTTCTTTTAAAAGTATGAATTTGATGTATGTCATGATCATTATCATGCATAAATTATTAATTATTTGTAATTAACCCAATGACATCAATTGACAGCCTCTGTTGGATAACCAAAGTTTAAATGTCTAGTTAAAATTACATAATCCCTTAGTTTAGGAAAAACCTAACTTACATGTCACAAAAACCATAAGGTTAACTTATATGTGTATTGAGACACATTAGATACAAGTGATATGGTAGGAAAGTCAACAAAACTCAAGATGTTGATTTACTATATATTTTTAAGTTTTGGATTCATCAAAATAATAGATTATATGAAGTCCAATCATGGGGAAAGATAATGTATAAGTTGTGTATTTAGCCCAAAGATCGTGGTCAGAAATTTTATTTTCAAAATTATTTTGAAAAACCTTGGTGAAATCTATTTGTTGATGGTAATCAACATTGATTAGTTAGATAAAAAGTAAGTGAAACATTGAAGTTTTTCAATGATTTCCAATTTCATATCAATCTTTGAAAATGAGATATATGTTCATAGAAAACTATTTTTCCAAGATAGTATATGACATAATGAATATCTATATAAAATTTCATGATTTTTTGAAAAATCACAGAATTATTTAGGGATTTCTGAATTTCAGTATGAAATTGAAATTAGAAAAATTCAGAAATATCAATCGATCAAGCAATCGATTTAGCCAGGTGTGAATCAATTGGTATAGTCAATTAAAGTGTATTTCCACAAGAACAAAAGCTCACCGAATTGATCAGGTGATCAATTAAGCTATGTCATAATCGATTAGCAGCTAAGGCTAATCGATTATGACGGACAATAATCAAATGGCACCCAACAACAATCGATTTGGATAGGCTGTAATCGATTAGTAGCTAAAATCAATTGATTAGAGAAGCTATTTTCGCTTAAATGGTCTGATTTCAGTCCATTAAGCCACGTTTAATCAACCTAACCATTTCTAACCCTCTAAAATGTCTTGATAAGTATTTAAAGGTAATTTTCTTGATGAAAATAATAAAAGAATGGTTAAAAGAGACTAATTTAGAGTTAAGGAGAAGGTTTGGATTTAAAGATTGAATTTTCAACCTCAAAACTTTAATTTTTGGTTTCCTAAAGGTATAGGAGCTCTAAATCATTATTGGTGAAATGATAGAAGTTGGAACATATTTTAAGGGGGAGATTCTCCCTAAATGCATAATTTTTTTTGATAAGGATGAGGAGACAATGGAAAGTTGAGAACCTTCATTGTAATGAATGATCTAGGGTGAACATTGGAGATAACGAAAGATTGGGAATCTTTATTGTAATTGATGTATGCTCAAGTTGAGCATTGAATTGACTCTATGAAAGTTTTTGATATATGTCAAAGGAGAGAAAAATATAGGATTAAAGTTAGTAAATCCTCATTTATGCTTTGGCATGGGATGAAGAAGGGAGTTGGGCTAATATAGGTTAGCGTAACTTAATTAAACATATTATCAAACATAAAAAGGGGGAAGATTATTGGTGCAATCATCTTTGAGTCAAGGTTGACTAGTTTTATATAAGCTCAAGTGGATTCGATCTTGAGTTTCGATGTTTAGACAATATGTGAGAAGAAGTCAAGTAGGTCAAGGTTGACTGGATATTTGATAATATGAGAGAGGGAAGCCAAGTAGATCATGGAGGACCGGATACTTGACTAACAAAATCTTAAATCGAGAGTTAAGCATGTGAAAAGTCCTAACTATGGTTAGGCAAAGAAAAGTCTAAGTGGGTCAAGGAAGATCGCATGTTAATAAGGGAAAGCCCTAACTGAGGTTAGGCAGGGTGGAAGTCTACCGAGTGACTAGCCCTAATTGCGATCAGGCAAAGGAAAGTCCAAGTCGGTCAAGGAGGACCACACATTGGCAAAGGAAAATCCTAACTATGGTTAGGCAAGGGAAAGCCCTAACTGAGATTAGGTAGGGTGGAAGTCTACTAAGTGACTAGTCCTAACTAGAAGTTAGGCAAGAGGAAAATCTAAGTGGGTTAAGGAGGCCGCACTTGGTGATCGAAAGTCCAATGGGAAGTTGCCAAAAAAAAGTTGTGTCAAGGTTGATCAGACACTTGGTGGGAAAGTCTCAATAGGTTACGGTTGACCGGATGTTGGGCAGGGAGAACCCTAGACTTGGATCAAGCAAGTTAGGGTTGGGCAATCAATTGGGGTAATCAATTGGCCATAAGCTAATCGATCAGGTGATCAATTAGGGGAGGTTCTCGGGAGAACACAAAGAGGACCTGAATCGATTGGGTCAAGCCTAATCGATTAGGGTTATCTTCACGATCGAATCCTAATCAATTGGGAGCTTGCTTAATTGATTGAGAAGAATTCACAAGAAAATAGAAGTGCTCTTAATCAATCAGTTGATCGATGAAGAGCTTGCTTAATTGATTAAAAATATGGCTTAATCGATTAAGAAAAAGATAAAATGAGCCATTGCAAAGTTTGGTTAGCTGTATTTGACTAGATCTGATATGAGAATCGATTCGGGGTAAGGACAATTGATTGGGAGCCCTAAATTAGTGTGATATAAAAGATTTTGTAAAGGTTCAAATCATTCTTCTTCTTTGCCATTTTTCCACCAGTTTTTGTGAAGATTTGAAGAGAAGTGCTGCTGCATTTCCAACTGATCAAGAGGCAAATCCAAAGCAACAAAAGATCTAGAGTAAGATGTCTTATTGTTATATTTACTTCATTGTTCTTGTTGTATCTTTGTTGTATTCTCTCGTTGTAATCTTGTGTTGAATTTATATGAGGCTTCTACACCTCCAAGAAAGAGTGAGAAATGGACCCTTAGATTAGTTACCTCAAAAAGGTGGATACCAAGTAAAATGGGTGACAAGTTGTCACCCAGACACTCACAGTTCGATCCCCAGCTACGGTTCATTTACAAGGATTTTTTTCTCCAAATGGGGTGTATAATCATGGGATGATGGTCTTCTGGACTGCCCTCTACGAGTGCTTCCCGATTTATTCCAATGATCGGTGAAAATTTTCATAGGGTCAGGCCCATCACCCTAAATTTGGTATTACGTGGTCATCAATTTTAGTTTTAGTTTTTTTTTATAATTTTGAGTTTCAATTTTATTCAAAATCTTAATTATAATTAGTTTTTTTAAGTAATACAATTTTAAGTTCTAGTATATTCGAATAATTTGAGAAATAGTTTTAATATGCCATTAATATTAAAATAGTTTTGTATAAAAAAACTTACGCTAAAGAAGCAAGATTACAAATAATAAAAAAAATATTTTGAAAACTCTAGGTGACATTTAAAGAGAAAAAATATAGATGGAATATAATTAAAGTATTTATATTACATTATTGTAATCAATCTTTTTTATACAAATTATAGTTGTAGATAAGATTATTAGTCTTTTTATAGGGCTCTAAGAAATCTATGCAATCAAGAGGAAGCACGGGTTTCCTAGAAAATAAAATCTAAAACTAAATCTCATGATAGTATTCTAAAACACCCACATAGACAAAGATTCCTTTCTTATAGTACCATGGGTCCATAATTTCTATTAAGTCACAAATCATTTGGGACTGACAGCCTAAAAACAAAGATTTACTATTAATGAAACCCCTAATAAAGAAATCTTGCTTGAATGCTAATATTGACATGCATGACATATCAATTGTGGGAATCAAGTAATATTTAAAGTCTTACTATTTGAAAAGGTGATTCGTTCATTTGAGCTCCCTTGTCAACCTGTCCCAAGGCTATTACGAGAAAAATAAATTATGAAAACTAAGGATTCAGATGGATGGGAGCATGGTTTTTCTAAGGTACAGGAATTTACAAACTATCATTCAGTGACCACCTCAACTAATCCATACAGGTCTATTTAAAGTCTGTATAATTAAGGACTATCTTAATCAATTTTTAGTCTTTAGGTAAAAAAAAATTTGGAATTTTAATATTTTTTAAAAAATAAATTTGTATATAATTTTTTTTTTACTTTTTACGATAAAAGATGCTAATTAAATTTTTATATTCAAACTTTGATAATAATTTTTTAATTAATAAAATTATTAAATTATTAAATTTTTTAGATATTGTTGAATACAAATAAGATTTTGTTGGTGCAGTGAATATCAAATAATCGAACCTAATTTGATGTTGGTAAAGATTTAAAATTAAGATTTATTGTGATCTAACAAAGCATCATTAAGTGTGTAGGGAGCACAACCATGGAGTTTAAAGTAAGTTAAGTTGATCGGATACTAAGAAGATGAAAGTCTTAGTAGGTCAAAACAACATGATATTAGGCAAAGGTGGACGACTTGGCAAATCGAAGATACCATGTGGAAAGACTAGACTGACCAGCGGGCGTCTAGTAAATCGATGGGTTAGGAAGATCGGACATCAAAGAAAATCTTAGGGGTCAGAGGATCGGATACTAAGTAAAAAGTCTAAATAGGTCAGGAGGACCGGATATTTAGCATCAGGTAAATTCTCTCGAGTGGAGAGATTCTCTCAGAAGGAAGAATGGTGAGGACAAGTTCTCATTTAAGGGAACAATAGGCATCACTCTGACTTATGGTTTCACAAGAAATCCAAAGTTGAGATTGGATAGTTGAATGAATGTTACAACTCTTATTTTTTTATATACTATTGTGCTAACACTATAGTGCAGGGAGCTATAATCAGAAGTTGGTTAGAACCAGTGAACTTTAGGTGATTAGATCAATTCTTGGTTGTTGGTGCAATCGTCCTCAGGTCAATGTTGATGAGTTTAACTACGCTCGTGTTGATCCGATCTTGAGTTTTGATATTTGATAATATGTGTGAGAAAGTCAAGTAGGTCAAGGGAGGACCGAATACTTTACTAGGAAAGTCCTAACTGGATGTTAGACAAAGAAAGATCCTAACTGGGTGTTAGATAGGAGAAAGTCCTAACTGGAGGAGGTTAGATAGTGGAAGACCTAGTTGGAAACTGGGCAATGGAAGTTCTAGCAGGACTAGGTAAGCGAAAAGTCCATATGGGTCAAGGAGGATTGAAGACTTGGTGAGGAAAGTCCAAGTGGGGTCAAAGATTGACCGGACACTTGGTGATCGGAAGTCCAATGAGAGTTAGCAAGGAAAAGTCCAAGTTGATTATGGAGGACTAGACATTTATGTTGGGGTTGTAAGGTTACAAACAAAGTCCCATATTATAAGCACAAGAAAAATATCATGAGTTTAAAAGAGGAAAATATATCCATTGGTATGAGACCTTTTGGGTAGAGCCCAAAAATAAAAACCATAAGGGCTTAGACCTAAAGTGGACTATCATACCATTGTAGAGATTTATAAATTCTTTTAGACCTAACAATTGGTATCAGAGTCTGGAATTAGAAAATCTAACTGTCAACTGTGTATAAGAGTTATAGTCTAATCAACCCATGTGAGTAAAATATTAACCTCGAACAAAGAAAGTAGGGGCTCCTGTATCTGGATCAAGAGGACAAGACACCAGGCAGGAAGTCATGTTGGATAGCTAGGTAGAGAAGCCCTAGTAGCGGCTAGGCAAGGAAGACCTATTAAGTCGATTGGACTGAGGGGCAAGGAAGTCCCTGTAGGTCAGGTGGACTGAGAGCTAGGATGACCTATTAAGTCAGTTGGACTGAAGGGCAAAAAGGTCCTAATAGGTCAAGTTAACCAAGGGGCAGGAATACCTAGTAGGTCGGTTGGACCAAGGGCATTAAGACCTAGTGGGTCGAGGATAGGATGTCAAATGGATAGACTATCTACTTGAGGGAGGCTTATGGTCCTTCGTTAGAGGGAGATTGTTGGGGCTGCAAGGTTACAAACAAAGTTTCACATTGGAAACATATGAAATAGATCATGGGTTTAAAAGAGGAAGATATTTTCATTGGTATGAGGCCTTTTAGGTAGAGTCCAAAAATAAAAACCATAAGACTTAGGCCCAAAGTGGATAATATCATATTATTGTGAAAATATATGAATTCTTTTGGACCTAACAACTTGGTGATTGGAAATTTAAATGGGTCATAGAAGACCAAACACTTGGCATGATACAGTAAGTTCAAGTGGGTTATGGAGTACTGGACACTTGGTATGAGATAAAAAGTCTAAGTGGATCAAAGGTTGATCGAACTCATGGTAATGAAGCCCTGGTAGGTTAAGATTGATCGGATTCTAGACAATGAAAAATCCTTATAGGTCAAGGTTGATCATATTTTGGCCAAAGGAATCCTAAATTTGGATTAAGGGAGTTAGGGTTGAGGAATCAATTAGGGCAATCAATTGGCCCAAGTAATCAATTAGGGTAATCAATTGCAAGCACTTTTGCTTGAGCACAGAGGATGCTAGAATCGATTGAGCAGTGTGTCTCTCGAACAGAAAGGGTATGAATTGATTGAGGCAATTAATTAAACCTTCTCCAATAGATTGGGGCCTTTTTCTAGAGAGAAAAAAAAGTTTGAGAATGGATTGGGCAATCAATTAGGCAACTTTTCTCTCACGAACAAAAGATTCAGAATCAATTGGCTTAATCGATTAGAAGTCGTTGAATTGATTGATATGACTCACCAATCGATTAACCATGCAAAAAAAGTCACTATGTAGGTTTGAATGGTCGAATTGTAACGTGTCAATCGATTGGTAAATAAGAGTAATTGATTACTAGGTGGAAATCACTTCAAACAATAGAAATATAAATGGGAGTTCATGAAGATTTCTAGATGCTAGTTCTTAGGAGTTTTGGAGCAAAGTGTTGTTGCATTTCCTTTCACCAAGAGGCTATCCAAAGCAAGAAAAGGGCAAGCAATACAAGGTTCCTTATTGTAAACCCTAAAAGTTCTTCTTAATTGTATTTTGTGTTTATGTTCTTGTTTTGTTATTGTATTCTCATGCTTGAACTTGTACGAGGCTTCTCCACCTCCGCGAAGGAGGTTTTCATAGTGTCTCTGTAAGAATGAGGAGTGAGCTCTTGGATTAGTCATCTTTAGGAGATGGATGAAGGATTGTTGAGGGCGAGAGAGGGGAGGTGAATCTCGTCGCTTTAAAAAACTTTTCTTTTCTTTTGAAAACCTTTCTAAAAACTAGAGTTCATAGTGGAATAAAGTAAGAAGAGAAAGACAAAAGACAAGTTTATTTTTTACTTAGTTTGAAGCTTTTAGTGACTTCTACTCCAAGGTTCGCTATTGTCAATTTTTTCATTAGGAAATCCACTAAATGAATGATAGTACAAGTACAAATATAATGAATTTTAAGTATAATATACCAACAACAATTAAATAGGAGCCAAACAATGAGAGGCGTTTGGTATGAGTGTTATTACATTTTTTGCATCAACAATATTTTTTAAAAAATTAAAAATTAATAAAATTTGTAGGATCGAAAATTAACAGGGGGGGGGGGGGGTGAATAACACATGTCTCTCACTCCCATTTTTTGAAAACTCTTTTTAATTTTAGTAGCGGAATAAATAAATCAAAACACAACAAAGACACTTTTCTTTTTACTCGATTCCTAGTTCAACGACTACTAGTCTAAGTCCCACAGTCTTTGATCACTTCTTTTCTCTTTCTCTAAGAGAAAGAGGTTTGCCTTTTACAAAAGAAAAGGAATGGTAACAAGTTTACCATTCCTTTTCAAAAATCGAGTACAAAGAATACAAAACAAAATAAATGACTTGAATACCGACATAGATTTAGAGCTTGAGCACAAATGTCGGAGAAGCATGTTGGTGTTGCGTTTATATTATAGAGTAAGATGAGAGTAGAAGTTGATCAGCAATGTTTTATGAAGTTGTTGTTCGGTGGTAATTTTATTCGACATTTTGGGCGGCTAGATCATCCTTGGGCGCCTCCAGCATGACTTATCCGATCTGAATCAATCGCAATTTATCCATCTCGAAGTGCCTAGACTCCTTCTGGATGCTTGGACTACTGATGTAGTACAAACTGGATGAACCTCTATCAGACTTTTTCAGCCGCAACTTATCCTTGTTTGAGCACCTGTAACTTTTTTGAATGCCTAAATGCTGACGTGTGCAGCCCATTCAGGTCGTTCCACCTTAATCGCACGCTGGGCTGAGTGGGCCATTTGGGCACTTGGACCCTATCTGACCACTAGAATCTCAGGTCACCTATGTTAGGACACTTGGGAGCTAGAGAGGGAGAGAGTGAATAGCTCACTTCTCTTCTATGAACTTGATTTGTAGCGGAAAAGTTGAAGCAAAACTCTCAATCGACAATATCTTCGATTTTACTTGGTATCCACCTCCTTGAGATTACTTATCCAATAGTTTACTCCTCACTTTCATAGATGCACTACAAAAACTTCATTCCTAGAGTTGAAAAAGCCTCATACAAGATCAAGCAAGAGAAAATAACAAGAAAATAAGAACGCAAACACAAAATACAATTGAGAATGACTTTTTGGGTTTATAATGAGGAATCTTGTGTTTCCTATTCTTTGCTTGCTTTGGATTAACTCTTGGTGGATGAAAATGTAATAACACTTTGTTATAAAACTCTTAAGAACTAGCATATGAAAATCTTCACGAACTACCCTTTATATGACTGTTGTTTAAACCAATTTTTGCCTAGTAATCGATTAGCTTTATTTACCAATCGATTGCCACATCACAATTTGACCGTTCAAACTAGTAGAATGACTCTTTCTGCCTGACTAATTGATTGGTGAGTTATACTAATCAATTCGGCAACTTCTATTCGATTAAGTCAATCGATTCCAAAGCTTATGTTCTCGAGAGAAAAGTTACCTAATTGATTGCCTAATCGATTCATGAACTTTCTGTTATCTTACGAAAAAAGGTCTTAATCGATTAGCCCAATCAACTGGAGAATCCTTAATCGATTGCCTTAATTGATTCACACCTTTTTGTGTGAGAGACACATTGCAAAAGTGTTCTTAATTGATTACCCTAATCAATTGCCTAATCGATTGGCATTGTCGGAATCGATTGCTCAATCTATTCCAGCATCATCTGTGCTATTACAAATGTGCTCTTAATCGATTACCCTAATCGATTACTTTGGACCGATTGCCAAATCCTTACTCCCTAATCTAATTTTAGGGTTCCTTTTCCTAACATTCGGTCAACTTTGACTTATTGGGACTTCTCATTGCCTAGTATCGGGTCAAATTTGACATGTTAGGGCTTCTTCACTAAGTATTCAGTCAATTTTTGACCCACTTGGATTTTTTTGTCTTGTGCCAAGTGTCTAGTCCTCTATAACTCACTTAAACTTACCGTCTCATGCCAAGTGTCTGATCCTTCATGATCTACTTAGACTTCCAATAACCAAGTATACGATCCTCTATGACCCATTTAGACTTTTCCTTATCAACTCCTGTTGGATTTCCGATTACCAAGTATTGGTCCCTTGTCAGCCAGTGAGAGGGGGGGGGGGTGAATAGTCCTGCATTTAAGACGAATATACCTTTCTCTTTCTTTTGACATTAGTTATACAAACACTTGAATAAAGAAAAGAAATGCTTACAAAAGAGTACAAGACTACCGAGGATACTTGGTTTGCAACCGGAGAGGTTGCTATCCAAGGTGAATGAAGATCTTTAAGTCGACTCCTTTTTTAACACAAGTCAGAGGCGAAGAAACCTTGTACAAGATGTTGATAGCTCACGAACAATTAAGAACAGTAAACAAGTTGATTACAATTCAAGTGTTGTCTTGAATCTCGAGCCCCAAGCTTCCTTTTATAGCTTCACTGGTCGATGTGACCATTTGATAATGTGTCAGATGCCAGACGCATGGACCTAGTCCGGGCACCCCTAGCTGGTCATTTCAATCGCTTCACAACGCTAAGCAATAAGCTGTTTATCCACTCCCGGGCACTCGGACCCACTCCGAGCCTCCGGGCCTCCGGATTGTTGTTGATGTCGATCAACGTTGAAATGCCTTATCATCACCAAAGTGGTCAGAGCGCTCGGACCCTCTCTGAGCGCCCAAAGTCTGGGTGCCTGGACATGGTCCAGACCCCTGGACAAGTGAATATTTTGTTGACTTGTCCGATTTTCCGCTACAGTCGCTTGGCTGATTTTATGACCATCCAGAGTTGAGCTCACCCGAACCTAATTCCGGCCTTCTCTTCTTGAGCAATCTTCCGCTCTGCCTTCTCATCCCTCAGAATTTTGAATGTGTGTGCATAAATGATTTTTTTCTTATTTTTTCTATTTGATCCTTTAATTTTTTTATTTTTAATTTTAAATTTGTCGAAATCTTCTAATCGACCAGGTTTTGCTAAGGTTACTTTTAATTCTAAATTTTTATTTTTATTTTCAATTTACACATTAACTTAGATATATATTTTATTCTAAAATATAACTAATCAGCAGCTAAGAGACATACCTCACTTACCATACCAGATCTGAAGCTCGATTCTCCCCCTTTATTGATGCTATCTTCTAATGTGGGTTCCTCTTCATAAATGCTAGCTTCTGAGTTGTTTGGTTCTTCATGATTAGCCATCAGTGTTA
>JBBMJZ010413104.1:18232211-18248765 GCA_037833815.1 Zingiber zerumbet | reverse complement strand
CTCTATGTGGAAGAGGAGTAGAATAAAATGAAAACTCAACTTGCTTCATTCAGTAAAAAGATGTACATATTTATAGGCTTATTGGATAAGCACTAATAATCTAGATTTTTTTCTTTGTTTTTTTTAATTCTATCTCTAGAAACTCTTATCCTCATCATGACAACTCAACAATCCTATCACAAAGTCTAGTCAAACTTACCACATCATCCATTCTATCTCTATCACAAATTCTTATCAAGACCAACTTTTATCAACGACTAAAATCAAGTTTAATTTCCAACAGCACATCGTAGGTGATGGTCAGGTCCCCGGATTGGCGCTCTAGGAAGCCGGTGGCGTTCACTGGCATGGGAACATAATTGGGGTTTGGGTGGCAGCACCTCTGGACGGAGCCGGAGTCATTGAAGCTGGGCAGCTGCGCGGAAATGTAAGAGGGGTCATCAAGATCAAACTCTGGAAGAGGCACTGCCGGGGACGGAGAGCCAAAGAGGGTCCCAACGAGGGAAATTTTAGTTTGGATCTGCGACAGATCGTTGGCCGTCTCGATCGGGGTCTTCAGATCGGTGTTGGGGTAGTCGGAGAAGGCAGTAACATTAGCATCGAGAGTGGTCTTGTAGGGTAGAACGGAGTTAGAAGCGTTGGCGAGAACACCGCCCGTCGACGGAAACGAGGAGCTCACGGTGACGGAACGAGACGAGGAGCGTCCAGGCGACGAGGTCAGCGGTGTCGTGGTTGAGGACGGTGGCGGTGGCGCGGAAGGAATAGGGCTGGTCCACTGGGTTGGTAGTGAAGGGGTGGATCCTCTCCCGCTCCCGCTGCTCGAGGACGTAAGAGAGGAAGATACAACGGCATCTACCTCTCTTACGGACTCAGCAGTGGGAGAGGATCCACCCCATCACTAGCAACCCAGCAGACAAGATTGCTTGCTGCGACCAAGAGCTCTCAACGGAAAGCAATAAAACCAGCAGAAGTACCAAAATTGGAGGCCGAGATTGCGAGCAATCCATCGTGAGCTCGCTCTGCGATCACACAAACACCCGATTCGTCAAACAGGATGAGATCAATGGACGATTGTTGCGAGGCCGAAGAAGAAAGCAGGAGGCGCGAGGGAGAGAGCGATGTGGATTTGGTGAAAGGGCGAACGGGGAGCTTAATGGAGGCGTACTTTTAGGAGAGAGAGGCTTTTGGACTATTTCAATTTTCAAAGCTCGAAACGGTGCTCAGGCATTGGCGTGTTAGCATCTTTTAACTAATTTGGAAAGAAAAAATTATACTTTGCACCAGAATTTGTTGTTATTTTCCATTTCAACCTTGGAATTAAAAAAATTACATTCTATTTATTTTTATACTAAAAAGTGGAAACCACGCTTTAGTATATTTTTAAAATAAATTGATTAACTTAATTAAAAATATATTATATTAAAACAACTCGGTAAGTTGTCAAAATTTCCTTAAAATCATTTAAAGTTATTATAGTAATCATTTAATTAAGTGGTGCTACATTGTAATTATAGTAATCAAATAATCATTATTAAACTTATTATAACCACCATTAAGTGACTATTATATTTGTAGTAGCCAAATAATAAGGGTTACATTAGTTAAAGTAGCTATTGGAAAATTATATCATTTAACTACAATTTTAATTTTTTAAGAGTAATTTTGATCAAATTTTATGCAATATTAAATAATTTAACAAATATTTTTTAGTTAAAAATCAAAAGGCACCTTAAATTAATAGAAATATTAGATTAACTCTTTCTTTAAAAAAAAAAAGTTAAATGAACATCCCTCTCATAATTTTATTCCAAAAATACCATTAGATTCAATATTATTGTAAAAGTTAGTCGGTAATTACTAAACGTTATGTAAATACATGCTAACTTATACACGTTTGATCATGATTAAATGATATTTATTTAAAATATAATAAGTATCATGGAATACTCATCGTTTGATCTGCTCAGTTAAATGTTGTTTTAATCAAGTTATTACTCAAAAAAGTAAATTCAAAATAAAAAAGTCACTATTGTAAAAGTTAACCACTAACTTCTACATGTTGTAAAAGATAGCAACTAACTTCTGCATGTTGTAATAGCTACATGCTAACTTCTATAGAGTTAATCATAATTAGATAATATTTATTTGAAATATAATAAGTATCATAGAGTCTCAATCCTCTATTTGCTCATTAAAATATTGTTTTAATCTAGTATATCACTCAAATAAACAAAAACAAAATGATATAAAGTTATTACTGTAGAAGCTAGCATCTAGCTTCTAGATGTTCAAATGATCAGATAATATATTATAAAAATTAGCAACTTGCTTTGGTAAAAAGTCATAATACTCACCCCCATGCGAGACAGCTCATTTCCAAGTTATATGAAAGGAGGTAAAATTAAGGATGAGTACTAGCTTGAGCAGTGACTAGTGTTCATTTCCGAAGGACAAGAACTTGGTTATTACTTAGTAATAGGGTGTTGGATACACCCTATTTACTAGTCAACTATCCTTCCTGAGTGGATTGCTTCTGCATATTATAGAAGTTAGATGTAGATACTAACATCTGGCTTCTATAACTCTAAAAGATAGTTATTAGTTTTCACATGAACGAATGATCAAATAATTTAAAGTGATTTTGGATAGGTCGATTTAAATGGGGACATCCATGTAACTTTAATCATTTCGAGGTCATATGATGAAGACAAATGATGGATATCCATATACTTTTTATATGAAAGTATTTTTTATATAATATTGAATTAAAAATAATTTATTTTAATATGTTACCGTCATTATGGTATAATTGTTATAATCTCATTTGAATAAGAGTATTTTTAAACTGAAAGATGACTTTTGATTTCTAATAGGAAGAGAGTCAAAGGAGCGTTCTTTTGTATTTTTGTTCTTGTCCATTCCGACTTTTAATAGTCTATACGTGAAATGTAATTTATTGGACGTTAAGGCGGAAAATGAAAATCTTTAATGTGAAATTTATACATTCGAAGAGATGAAGGAAACAGAATATGTAGCCGTTCGTGGTGGGCAGCTGGCACGTTGCATGGCAGGTTGGCCTCGGTCCTGTGTGGGCCCCTATTCCTAATCCGCCGCGTTGCCGGATTCAAACTACGCGGGGCTGCTGTTTTAATTGTCTGTCCATTCTATATAGTTTCTATATTTCTATTGGCGGGTGAGAATGGGATGGGACGGACGGCTCCCTTCCTTTATGCTTTAATTTTTCTCATAAAATATTTTATATTTTTATTTGAAAAAATAAAGATAATAAAGAACCTATTTTAAAATATACAGATATAAAAAATATATATGAATAGTACATGTACTAAATATCTACGAAATGGTATATATGAATTTGAGAAATATCCTGTACCTCGACTTCGAACAAAAAAATTATATGAATATTTCATGTACTAAATGTCCACAAAAAGGTAGATACGAATTTGAGAAACATCCTGTACCTCGACTTCGAAACAAAATTGGTTTCGAATTTATGATAAAAAAAAATCACATAAGTTCCTACTAAATAGCGCATCAGCGGACCTTTGCCTCGATATTATCTTTGACAAACTGTAAACAAACTTCCCACCGGATGGCCAGTCATTTATGAACCTTGTCCCAAAGTTGTCTCATGAGAGGACAACAGAAGCAAATATAATCATTTGACTTCACATTTTGCTGGTATAGTGAGCACTGATTGTGACATTTAAACATCAATCTATCATTGTTCGCAATTGCTGGTGAGCAAGCATCCAATAGTAAAGTCGGTGCTTGGGTAGTAAGCGAGCTTTCCATATAATTGGTGCCTGAGAGACGGCTGCTGTCGTGGTTGGAAAAATCGGTAGACTTTAGTTGTGTCATTCTTCTTTGCTATCAACCATTGCAAAAGTTTTACGTTGGCCTCCTCCTTCTCGCTGTACAATTTGGTCACAAATGTAGACCAACTTCTTCATCAAAGGGGAGAATGACGCTTTGCATTGTCACTGCTAAAAATCTGCACTCCTGAAGTAATGTTGATGCATCCAACGAACCCATAGAGAATACTTCTTAGTTTGGATGTTCCATAATGTCCGATGATCCTGTCCGAGTAAGGGGTCAACGAACACTGGGGAAGTGGCGCTCCCTGCTGGATCCTCGAGTGCTCCGGCGAACCTGCAACAAAACCGAGCCGGGAGGGGGTATCCCGGCGACGGCCCTCCGACGCTCAAGTCAGGCGAGGAAAACGGCAAAGAGGTGGCTCAAAGAAGAAGACTCGCGTACCTCCGGCGAAGAGATGGAGGCTTTATATAGAACTCTCGAGTGAGCTGGGGCACGCCAATCGAGGCAATCCCATGCCCTCGACCATGCCCGGTGTGGCTCTGTCAGAAAGACATCCGCGAGACCATACCACTGCTGTATCCACCTCTCCGTGATGTGACAGCGGGATCTTCAACCGTACTCTCTGATGTACGGACTAATCATCAGACATGCCTTCGCTGACATCCAGATCCCGGGCCAAGCGCATAGGCCGCTCGGCCACTTTTTACATCCTCGCCCCCATTCTGGCCGAGCGGACCTCGCCGCTCGGGCGCTGGATGGGTAAACGTCCCGCTCGGCCGCTCGGTTCTCCATCCTGGGCGTCGGAACCCCAGGCTCCTGACTGGGGTCTTTAATTCCGCTCGGCTAAGCCTCGTATCTTCCTTAGGCCGGGCTTATCTTCCTTAGGCCGGGTCCCTCAGAAAAGTGGGCCCCCCCGTCCTTACAACCGGATCATCCGACATAGTAAAACATTATTTGATGCATGCAAGTCCTAAATGTCATAGCCTCCTTCGTCTTTGGATAAGCAAATAATTGCCCATGAGATTGACGAATGCTTGGTGGACCAAACAAGAGACTAACAAATTCTATAGAGCTTGTCAATCATCCCACTTGGAATGGGAAGAATAGATAACCAATAGCATTTAAGGCCTTGTAGCACTAATCAAACTAGCTCCAGGCGTCCCGCATAAGATAAAGTGTGCTTCAGCCAAAAGATAATCTTCTTAGTTACTGTATCAAGAAAGTATCTGTAATTTGCAATCCAAAGCTCCGACTACCTAAATGAGAAGGTACACTCTTGAAAATCCGTAATTTGTAGAAGGTCACCCTTTTTTCTTTCATCAACACCCACCATATACATATTGGACTTCAGCGGATTAGCTCAAAATCCCGCTTTGTCCCCAAACTCCTTCAAATAATTGGTCTGTTGGATCGTAAGATGGGGAGGGGGGTGGTTAAATCTAGTAGCTTTAAAAAAACTTTTGTTTTTCTTCCATAAAAACTGTGAGTATGCAGTGGAATAAAGTGAAATGAGAAAGACAAAAGGCAAGTCTATTTTTTACTTGATTCGAAGTCTTTGACGACTCCTACTTCAAGGCCTATGATCGTCGATTATTTTTGTTGAGTAATCCACTAAATGATCAAATGATATTACAATGAAAAAAAATTGCAAGTAAAATAAAATTTACCGATAACAAATAAATACAAAATAAAGTGTAGATTGTCGAAAGCATGCTGACGTTGTAGTAATCGCAGCTTGTATGAGCAGTGAATGAGCGTAGAAGAAAATCAGAAGGTGAAAGTTATTTTTGGCTTGGAGCTCAAGGGTTTCTTTTATATGCCTCATTCCGTCGATTGATAAAGGGTTCTGTCGACTGAACGTATCTATCGTCTAATCCTTCTATTTGTCAATGGATCCTCTATTCCTCCCTTATTTGCGGTGATCCGATCTGTTTGATTATGGAAATCTCATTGTTCCGTCGATGGATCAAGATCTTTCCATTGACTGAACCTTGGTTTCCCTTTTTGCTTAGATCTGATCCGCCCAATCCCTAAGATCATGTTGTTCCGTTCACAGATCAGACTTTATTCATCGACTGAACCTTGCTTTCCCTGATTACTTATATTTAATCCGCCCAATCCCTAAGATCACATTATTGTTTTGTCGACTGATCATACTTTATCCATCAACTGAATAACTTTTTCCTTTTGTGTTCTGATTCAAATTTCACTATTCCAATATATCATTGATTCATCCACTGAACACATTTGTTCCGTCAACGGAATAATATTTTATGCAAAACAACAGTAGTAACATAAATAATAATTACCCTGTAAAAGAGTTAGAACATAAACCTGCAGAGCAAGATTAATACAAATATAATATGCGTGAATGAGACAATAATGACTATTTTGATCTCAACTTAGAAATCTCCTTTGGTCTCTTCAGTTAGATCAATACCTAAGGTTTGTCCTTACTGAGATACAACCTCACTACACTACCACCGGTAGCTTACCTCAACTCACCAACTAACCATTGGGTCCTCTATACCTGTTTGGACTTAACCGCTCAATATTTCAGCTGCTAGGCCTTCCACTTGACTCGATATCGGATCCTCTATATCTATCGAGTCCACCTGCTAGATGTCAGGTCTATTTTACCCATTTGGACTTCTTCCCTGGTTCCATAATCTACTGAGACTTCACTTGCCTAGGATCATGTCAAACTGACTTATTGGGACTTTCCAAGTTGAGCTTTCTGCACACTTAATCAATTTATCATATAATAATAAGACTTAACTTGAACTTTTGATAACATCAAAATATATGTTCTATTATGGTGCTCCATGCACCAACAACACTGCCCTTGCAACACATCAAAAGATTATCGACATATGCTAAATGGGTGACTTGGATTGCTTCACACATAGGATGGAAGTGCAAATCTTATTGATCTGATGCTACCTTCAATTGTCGCGAGAATATCTCAAGACAAAGCTTGAATAACAAAAGAGAAAGTGGGTCACCTTGCTGCAAGCCAACCACCTACTAAAGAAATCATATAAGCCGCCATTAAATCTAATAGAGTATGAAACTGTAGTGGTGCATTCATGAATCTAATTATAAAATTATTGGGGGGAAACCATAACCAACAAGAGCTGCCATAAGGAAACCCCAATTCGTACTATCAAAAGTTTTCCTCAAGTCCACCCTGATCATGCATTGAGGAGAAATCCATATGTGTGCATATTTCTAAAGTAACTCTTGAACTAGATGATTGTTCTCACCTATGGAATGACCTTGGACAGAAGAAGCTTGTGCCGAATCCAATAAACAATCCATGACTCTCGCTATACACCCCATTAGTACTTTGGAGATCACTTTATAGAAAATATACAACAAGATATTGGTCGATAATCACTTACATGTACCGGATGCATGATTGGATCTTGGAACCAAGGCTATTGGTGTGTGGTTCAATTGTTTGAGTAGTTGCCCATGTAGAAAAAATTCATGCATCGCATTTATGACTTCGACACCCATTGTGTGCTAAGTGGAGGTGTAGATTTTGGCATTGTATCCGTCCAGACCTGAGGCTTTATGACTCCCAATGCTAAAAATCGTAGCCAGTATTTCCTTAGTGATGACCGCATAAACTAGAGCTGCCCCCTGCATACTAGACTATCTGCGACCTCGCAACCCCTCACTGTACAGAGGTAAAATATGTTCATTTATGCTCAATAGCTCCGAGAAATGTTCTACGAACTTTGCTATGACCTTCCCAAGGCTAGTGGTCTGCTCCCCAGATTGTTTGGTAATGGTTACAATAGCATTTTGCTTGTTATTACACTTCGCCAAATTATGGAAGAACTTGGGGGTATCTATCACTATTCTTGAGATAATTTCTCTTCATCCTTTATTGATAGAAACTCTTTTCTGCCTCTGTAAGCATGATGACATGTTGTCTTAGTAATTCATAATCTGTCGAGGCCTCCCCTCCTGAAAACACGGTATGTTGGGCCACTTCCAAAGCTTGTTTGGACCTCAAAGCTTGCTTCAAAATGTGATGGAAGTGAAACTTATCAAAATGACTCAGTCAGTCCTTGAGCCTTGTAAGCTTAGCCTTGAGCATGAATTGAGCAGTGACATGGACTGACTCCCCCCATGAATTGGTCACCAAGTCTCAGAAATCTTCATGCAAAGTCCACATGTTGTAGAATTTGAAAGGGTGTTGAAAGGTATAGTCCGAGTCAAGCATAAAGACAATATCACAAGAATGGTTTGATAAACAATCAGGGGCGATGAACTCTGCAAAGCTATCATAATCCTTCAATAACCAATGTGAATTAACTAAAGCACAATCAAGATTACAACAAATCATACCATTTGACAATGTCAAGCAACATCTGATCGAATAAAGGTCTGCTAGCCTACAAGCTTGAACAAAAAGCTCCAAATCATGTAGCTCATAATTCATAATCGATTGCCCTTCTTCTTTACCATGAATCGTCAATAGTGAGTTGAAATCTCCCATAAGAAGCCACGACTCTAATATGTCCTCCCCAAGTGTAGTGAGGTCACTCCATAAAGGCCGACTAGTGACAATCGTGTGAATACCATAAAGAATGGTAGCCCAAAATCCTAGCTTGTGATACAACATCACATGTAATAATGCATAAATTATGCCAGAGCCCACTTTATTATCATTATATCAAGTATCTGTTGGGTTTCATAACAAAATTAAATATAAAACATAGTGGAATAGGGAATCCGTCAAAGATCCATGCGAGTTCTCATTATATCGTTGTTACAGGATTTTACCTCTTGATGCATAAAACCATTGTGAATCTAGAGAGTCAGGTTGATCTGAGCACAATCAATACGTTCATGCCTCTAAAAGTATCCACACAAGCACAACTACTGCCCATCTCATAAGCATAATTGAAGGCTCTCAAAAATCGCATGCCCGTAGTGCTAGCTACCATATATATAGTATTACTTAATCAAATAAGACATATTCATTGCCACTAAGTCTTATCTAATAAAACTTTATAAAATATGGTCAAGTATTATCTGATATGATTTTATCTAATAATGTGGTTAAATCTTATCTACTAAAACATTGTTTAATAAAGCCGGCTAGGGCCGAGCTTGTAGTTGGGCCGGGGCCGAGCTCACAGCCAACCAGGGCCAAGTTTGTAGAATTGTTTGCACATGAGAGGGATGGTGAATCACATGTTATTTTAAAAATTCTAATAAAAAACTTATCAAACTCAAGTGCATAGTGGAAGAACAAAAGAGAGGCAAAATCTAAAAGAAGCACACGATTGATTACTTAGTTCGTAGCCCAACGACTACTATTTCAAGATCTATGCCCTTGGGATGTTTTCGATAGGCAATCCACTTAATTCTCTTCCGAAGAAACATCGAACAGAGATGTTAAATATAAGGACGAGGAAAGTGTAAGAACTTACACTTTTCTATACAAGTATTATAATAATTAACAATTAAATTTGTACTGACACTAGAAGTTCCATGTTGTTATGGTTGTTGTTGTAGAAATTTGGCCGAGCATAGATTCGACGTAGGAGGGTTGCGTGCAATAATTGCAAGGAAATGGGGCATCAAAATAAAATTGAAGCTTCCGTAAGAATTATTCTGTTGAGCTGTGGTTAAATTAAGACTTCTCTTATAAGACATTGGGGGCACCATAGTTCATTTGGGGTGCCTCCATGCATACTTATCTGATTTGAAACTTTATCTCTTATCCTTTTAAGGGTGCCTCCAATGGATCTAAGGTTGTCTAATACGTTGAAGCTCATCCTTGTACTTATCCAATGCGTTTATCAACTTTTGGATGCCTCCAATCAATTGAGACACTTCTTTAATCCGAGATGCCTCCGATGATATAAGATGTCCGGCGTATGTTAACTAAAAATAATATATCCTTGCACACATAGCATAGCTAGAAGGATAAATGCATGAAAATGTATTATAATTGTGAATTAAATACTGTCTAATCAAAATCAAAATATAGTCTTAGTAGATTTCTAGGTTGCAAAAGAAATTATTGATTAAAAAATAATTCTTTAATCAATTATTGAAAAGAGTTGAATTGATATTTCACAAACATATAGAAATTCATTTGATTGACAATAATAACACGAAATACGTTAAAATACGAAGTTGTGTGGGGCCTCGAGGGCGGTTTACACTTTATTATTGCTACAACGTTAAAATACGAAGTTGCTTCCTGTTGGATGATTTTAATCCAATTTTAGGGATCCTGGGGAAAGCACGTGACACTGGAGATGGTCATGGGGTAGGGCTCGGAGTGGGCATATTCGAAGTAGGCTGCAGTGCCCATGGGAAGAGGAGTGCCGTCCCCGAGGAGGCAGTCATCGAAGCTGAGGAGGCGGAGGATAGCTGGATTGACGGGGAGGGACGTGTTGAAATCGCCGCAAGTCAAGTGGATGTTCCCCAACGGACAGCCGTTGGGGATTGAACAGACGTTTAGCACCAACACTTGGTACACAGGAATCCCCTCCAGCGACCCTTTGGATTCCTGATGCACTTCGATGTTACCAATGCCGCAGTCAGCTTGAACCTGCGGAAGATAAAACACTACACCAAGAGAAGAACAAATATTAAGCGATCAAATTAGACTCAATATATATAATTTTTTATGTAATATTAATAATAATAATAATAATAATAATAATAATAATAATAATAATAATAATAACAACAACAAGGCAGCAACAGAAATTATATTGGTTTTAGCTGACCTAAGGCGAAGAGGACCAGGAGCATAACTGCCGGAATTGCCGTCGCGAAAAACCGTCTAGAATCACCTTTCATTTTCCTTAGATTCTTGTTTTGCAAAAGAGATTCCTCAGATAAGAAGGAATTTGACTTCAATCCGAGCGATTGGGAAGGAATAATATGAATCAGATGGCATATATCCGTGGAGATTAATATAGGGAAGAGATATTGGTGGCTTTATCGTAATAGTAAACGGAGAAGAATATCTTTAGAATATATATGTAGATTGGAAATAAGTGATATATTACCAACAGAGCGATCATCAATTTATGTTAACTATTTTGTTTTCCTTTGTACGTAAAAGGAGATAATTAAAAAGTGATAGCACAATCGTATAATTTTCTTGCCTATTTTACAATCAATTTACCTTTTTCAATAGAGCAATCAAATTTTTAATGTGGCAAATTATTTAAATTTGAATTTTTTGGTCTAAAATTACCTTCATACGCTCTTTAATGTATTTTAAAACACTTTTATTTTTGGGTAAAAAGAAAAACAGACAGTTTTTAATTGGAATAATCAAAAGATACTATTTTTATTTTTTTATTAAAACAACATCTCATCACTCACTTTCCAATTTTTTCAATATTAATTAATATTATATTATAACAACTATACAAGTATGGCAATTATGATATCATATAACAATTATAATAATTACAAAATTATAATCATTATAATTATGCAATAATAGTGTTGGAAAATTTTTGGTGCAATCATCTCTGGATCAAAATTGACCAGTTTAACTAAGCTCGAGTAAATTTGAGCTTGAGTTTTGAAGTTTGAACAATATGTGAGAAGAAATCAAGTAGGTTAAGTTGGACTGGATATTTGACAATATATGTGAGAAAGAAATCAATTAGGTCATGAAGGATGGAAACTTGACTGACAAAGTCCTAACCCAAGGGTTAGGCAGGGAAAAAGTCCTAACTACGGTTAGGGAAATAAAAGTCCAAGTTGATCAAGGAGGATCGTACGTTGGCAAATGAAAGCCCTAACTGAGATTAGGCAGGGTGGAAGTCTACCGAGTGACTAATCCTAACTACGGTTATGCAAAGGAAAGTCCAAGTCGATT
Source organism: Zingiber zerumbet (assembly GCA_037833815.1). Taxonomy (NCBI): domain Eukaryota; kingdom Viridiplantae; phylum Streptophyta; class Magnoliopsida; order Zingiberales; family Zingiberaceae; genus Zingiber; species Zingiber zerumbet. The sequence continues at coordinate 18,237,049 of JBBMJZ010413104.1, read as the reverse complement.
AAGGAGGAACATACGTTGGCAAAGGAAAGTCCTAACTGCAGTTAGGCAAGGGAAAACCCTAACGGAAGTTAGGTAGGGTGGAAGTTTATCGAGTGATTAGTCCTAAATGGAGGTTAGGTAAGAGAAAAATTCAAGTGGGTCAAGGAGAACAACATTTGATGATCGGAAGTCCAACGGAAAGTTGGCAAAGAGAAAGTCCAAGTGTGTCAAGGTCGATCGGACACTTGATGGGAAAGTCTCAACAGGTCACAGTTGATCAGATGTTGGGCAAGGAGAACCCTAGACTTGGATTAAGCAAGTTAGAGTTGGACAATTGATTGGGGCAATGGATTGGCCCTAAGCTAATCATGATCGATTGGGGAGGTTGTTGGGAGAACACACAGAGAGCCCGAATCAATTGATCAATCAATTGAGCCAAACCTAATCAATTGATCAATAATTAGAGTTGTCTTTCCGACCAAGTCCAAATCGATTGGGAGCTTGCTCAATCGATTGAGGAGAATTCACAGGAAAATAGAAGCGCTCTTAATCGATTAGTTGATCGATTAAGAACTTGCTTAATTGATTAAGGATTTGGCTTAATCGATTGAGGAAAAGAAGAAAAGAGTAAAAGAACCATTGTAAAGTTTGGACAGCTAGATTTGATCGAATCTGATATGGTAATCGATTAGAGGTATGGTCAATCAATTGGGAGCCCTAAATCAGCGTAAAGGATCTCATGAAGATTCAAATTATTCTTCTTCTCCACCATTTCTTGGGAAGTCTTGAAGAGAAGTGTTGTTTCATTTCCAATTGATCAAGAGGCAAATCCAGAGCAACAAAAGATATAGAGCAAGGTTCCTCATTGTTGTATTTACATCCTTGTTCTTATTGTATCTTTGTTGTATTCTCTCGTTTTAATCTCGTGTTGAATTTGTACGATGTTTCTCAACCTCCAAGAAGGACGTTTTCATAGTGTATCTATGAGTGAGGAGTGGATTCTTAGATTAGTTACCTCAAGAAGATGGATACCAAATAAAATGAAGGTGTTAGGGATTGCTTAAAGTTTTCACTATAACAAATCATCAACGAAGTGATCAAAGTTATTCACTCCTAGCTCTCAAAGTATCCTAATAAGTGGTATCAGAGTGAGATCACTCTTCATTAGACTAATCGCCGGAAGAAGAAAGAGCTAGAGGAAGAAGAAGAAGTTGAAGCTTGAAGCCCTAATTTCACCAAACCAAAGACTTATCATTTAAGGAGATCAAGTTCAAAAATGAAGTCTAGAGATGGATTCAGATACAACATCCGAGCACCTCCACCATTCAAAATGGGAAGTTTTGACTTTTGAAAATCAAGGGTTGAAAGTTTCTTCATGATAGAGATAGAACAATGGTTTGCTCTAATAGAGGAATTTCAAGCTCCAACAGATAGCAAAGGAAAGTTCCTCAAGAAAAGCAAATGGACAGAGGAGTAATTAAGAAAATCAAAGGCTAATGATAAGGTAATAAAAATTTTAGTTAATTTATTGCCTAACAATATCTTGTGTAAAATAGGATATTACAAGAGTGCAAACGAATTATGGAACAAGTTAACCAAGCTCCATAAACATCCATCCTTAACACAAAGTGATGCAAAAAGTAAATAGGGAAACTCTTTGGTTCATATACATGAGGATCAGACGTTAAGAGGTGCTCAACATCCAAGAGGAAATTGAAAAAGCATCCACCTCAAGGATTGAGAGAGAGAGATCATTGACATTGAAACAAGAAGTAGCCTCATCATTCAGAGTCAATGAGAAAGAAGATGGTGCCACCTCTACAAGTCAAGAAAGCACAAATTGTGAAGGTATATCAATTTCATGCATTAAAAATAAAGATCATATTATTTTTTTTGAGTGTAGATAAAAAGGGCACTATAAGAGCAAGTGTCCTAAATTGGTGAAGAAAAAGACCCAAGTGACATCCAAGGTGAAGGAGAAACCAAAGGAGGCCTTACCCATCATACGCAAAGGCAATGAGTATATTGTGCATTTCACATGTAACCAAAAGGGGTCTTATCAGAATCAATGTTCAAAGGAAAAGCTAAATAAGGGAGGAAGCTCAAATTAAGGCAAAGCTTCCAAAGGCAAAATAAAGGTATCATTAGTTAATAGTACTTCTTCATTTCATGATAATAAGTGTGCTAAAAATAATTTTTTATCATCTTTATGTTATTTATCATGAAAATAGAAAATATGAAAAACCTAAGGATAATTACAAGTCATTTCATGATAGAACTACCTTACCTAAGGTTAGAAAGGTAGAAAATAATTTAGTCACAAAATCTAAGTATTTTAGATATATGCCTAAAAGGAAAAATGCTCAAGCAAATCATGAAAAATCTAAATTTGAGTATTTAAGGAAATAAAATCAAGCCTTAAGGTCAAGACTTGATAAATTAGAGGAGGTTCTTAGGAAAAATGACAAATGAAGTCATAAAATCAAAGAAACAAAACCTAGGTCAAAGTAGACAAAAGTCATTCAATGGCAAGAGAGATTTGGGATATAAACCAAAAGTCAAGGAGAATGTGGCCTCATATCATAGAGTTCCATATGTTTATGAAACTAACCCTAGGTCTAGGAATCAAGGCAAATTTACAAGAAAAGTTATCCCTAAAGTTGGCCTTAAGTAGACTAGTATGATTAAGACTTTTAAGAAGCCTAAGAAAGTCATTAAGAATATCACATGGGAGATTATTCCTATTGTTGAACTAGAGGTGACTAAGACTTCTAATAAGTTTAGAAAAGTCATTAGGAAGGTATTAAGGAAAGTTACTCCTAATGACTATCTAGAATATCCAAGGAGTGCCAAAATATTTTAGATTCATAAGAGTGTATTCTCTACACCCTAGATGGATTTAAAGTGTGACATCTCTAATTGAAAGGGTAGTTAATTCAACCGTGATGAAGTTGGCACTTTAGAAAAATTTTAAGGTAGTATGCCACCTTAAAAATGAAGAGTTGATTTTTAATCTTGAAGAGTAAAAGTGTGCCAATAAATTTAAAGAGTTGAGCTTGATCAAATTGGCACAAATAGGATAAAAGTCAAAGAAATATCAACTTGGGATTTTGACATTTTCTATAAAGATGAGGGCAACTTAAGTTTATCTTTAGTTTAGATATTAGTTAGTGATATTTAGATAGAAAATCTAGGTATTTTCTTCTTCCTAAAATTACCATGATTGTATGCTCTATCACATGCCATGACATCATGATATACACATTGACATTACATCTTGTCATGATATTTGATACATGTTATGTCATATATTCATCATTATTTATGATAGTCTTTCTTTTGAAAGTATGAATTTGATGTATGTCACGATCATTATCATGCATAAGTTATTAATTCCTTGTAATTAAGGGCAATGACATCAATTGACATCCTCAGTTGGATGATCAAAGTTTACATGTCTAGTTAAAATTACATGATCCCTTAGTTTAGGGAAAACCTAATTTACTTGTCACAAACATCATAAGGTTGACTTGTATGTGTATTGATGCACATTATATACAAGTGATATGGTAGGAAAGTGAACAAAAATCAAGATGTTGATTTACTACATCTTTTTAAGTTTTGGGTTCATCAAAATAATAGATTATATGAAGTCCAATCATGGGGAAAGATAATATATAAGTTATGTGCATTTAGCCCAAAGATCATGGTAAGACATTTTATTTTGAAAATCATTTAAAAATTATTTTATAAAATCTTGGTGAAATCTATTGGTTGATAGTAATCACCATTGCTTAGTTAGATAAAAAGTAGGTGAAACATTGAAGTTTTTCAATTATTTCTAATTTCATATCAATCTTTAAAAATGAGATATATGTTCATAGAAAACTATTTTTTCAAGATAGTATATGACACAAATAATGTCTATGTAAAATTTCATGATTTTTGGAAAATCATAGAATTATTTAGGGATTTTTAAATTTCGGCCTGAAATTGAAATAAAAAAATTCAAAAATATCAATCGGTCAGGCAATCGATTTAGCCAGGTGTGAATTTATTGATCCAATCGATTAAAGTGTATTTTCACAAGCACATAAGCTCATCGAATCAATCATGTGATCAATTAAGCTATGTCCTAATCAATTAGCAGCTAAGGCTAATCGATTATAATGGACAATAATCAAATGGCACCCAGCGACAATCAATTTAGACAAGTTGTAATTAATTAGTAGCTAAAATCAATTGATTTGAGAAGCTATTTTGGCTTAAATGGTTTGATTTTAGTCCATTATGCAACATTTAGTTAACCTAACCATTTCTAAGCCTCTGAAATACCTTGATAAGTATTTAAAGGTAATTTTTTTTATGAAAATAATAAAAGAATGGTTAAAAGAGACTAATTTGGAGTTAAGGAGGAGGTTTGGATTCAAAGATTGAATTTTTAACCTCAAAACTTTAATTTTGGGTTTTCTAAAGGTTTAGGAACTCTAAATCATTGTTGGTGAAAGGATAGAAGTTGGAGCATATTTTAAGGGGGAGATTCTCCTTAAATGCATATTTTTTTTTTTGATAAGGATGAGGAGACAATGGAAAGTTGAGAACCTTCATTGTAATGAATGATCTAGGGTGAGCATTGGAGATAACGAAAGATTGGGAACTTTATTGTAATAGATGTATGCTCAAGTTGAGCATTGAATTGACTCTATGAAAGGGTTTTTGATGTATGTCAAAGGGAGAGAAAAATATAAGGTTAAAGTTAGTAAACCCTCATTTATGTTTTGGCATGGGATGAAGCAGGGAGTTGGGCTAATATAGGTTAGCCTAATTTAAACATATTATCAAACATCAAAAAGGAGAAG
>JBBMJZ010413104.1:18189404-18200674 GCA_037833815.1 Zingiber zerumbet | reverse complement strand
CAGCCGATCGATTGGGAGGGTGGCATGAGTGAAGACTGGCCCAATCGATTGGTTGATCGATTGGGAAGCGAAATCGAGCACACAGAAGCTTACCCAATCAATCGGCCAATCGATTGGGGGTTGATTTTTCTCGCGCGATCGCGAGAAAACCTGAATCGATCAGTCGATCGATTCAGGCATTTTCTAGAGAACACGAAAAAGGCTGAATCGATTAGCCGATCGATTCAGCCTCCTCAATCGATCAGCCGATCGATTGGGAGGCAACCGTTGCGCAGGATAAAGCCGTTGGCGAGCGTCTTTCTCCGCAATTCTTCCACTCCACTTCCAGCGATCACTCTCAGAGACTCACGCCAGTTCTTGAAGTTTTCTTGGAGTAAAGTATTGCTGCACTTCCAAGATCAAGAGGTGTTCCACACAAGAAGAAGAAGCTAGGGTTAGGACTTCATGTTGTAAATATTGTAAGATTTTACTTGTATTTTCTTTCCTTTTCTTTCTTCTTGTATTGAGAGTTTGTACAAGGTTTCTCCTCCTTCGGTAGTTACCGAGAAGGAGTGTTTTAATTAGTGGAGTGTGTGTCGTGTGTGGATCCTTGGATTATTAGTCACCTCTTCTTGAGATGGATACCAAGTAAATCATATTGTTAGCATTTTGAGCATGCTATGAAGACTATCCGCTGCAAATCATCAATATGAAGCAAGCAACAAGAGCACGACGAGCTATTCACCCCCTCTAGCATATTTCAACCCTAACAGGCACCTTCCATGGCTAGAAGGCGTCTTCGATGAACAGTACGAAGGCGCCTTCAAGCTTTATGGAAGGTGCCTTCAACCAGGCTGAGTTTAGCCGTTGCCAACGGATAAAGCTTTATTCTTTGGCGCCTCGCTGAAGGTGCCTTCTAACCTGTTGGGAGGTGTCTTCCAACCACGGATAACTTTTCCCAGGGACTATAAAAAGACCCCTGTACCTAGGAAATAGGGTAATAACTTCTGTATTCATTTCCTAGTTACTTTTTGAGCTTCCAACGAGTGTAAGAAGTTTCTCCGCCTTCAAAAAAGGAGATCTTTAGTGCGTTTACTTGCCTTAGATTAACAATCTCCCCGGTTGTAACTAAGTAACTTTTTTGGCCTTGTTTTTTTAGTTGTTCATTTATTCTGTTTTTTTTTTTTTTTTTGCACTACTAATCTAAGTTAAAAGTTCGAGGAAGTTTTTTTTTCTTAATAGACAGTTCACCTCCCCTCCCTCGGGCCTACCTTGGACCAACATGTCTCCCGTGTGGTGTAAGAGAGTCGTCAGTCATACTATTTGCACACTCATCCACTCAAGGGTAGTGGTAGCTAGAGTGCGTACAGTTTATCATGTCGTTCCCACTCTTCCATTCAGAGTAGTGGTAGTGGAGTTGCATGCAAACAATGAATCCTTGTTATGTAGCTCTTGCATCATGCTCGACTGACCACTCAAATGTAGTGGTAGCAGGAGTCATGAGCAATTGTCATAGTCTTGCCCACTCGACCACACAAATGTCGTAGTAGCTAGAGTGGTATGTAAGAGTGACACACATATGTGCATATGCAGATGATGCATGTTGTATATCTTGGACATACTTATTGCGTATGCCTCTGATATACTGCATTTACTTGAGATATGGATGTTGCATATGTTTGACATTATCATACATATTTATAATATCAAGAGTACTTGGATCATGAGAACTTGGAGACTCTAATTAGGGGTTAACCACCTCTAATTTCATCACCCAAGCTAGCCACTTCGAGCTTCATTATATAGAGCTTAGGAGGAAACACATAAGTTGTATTTTCGCTACTAGTTGACTGCCAACTTCACCAATTTACTGTCCTTTGTGGAAATTCAACCGTTAAAAATCAACGGCTCGATACCAGTTCACTGCTTCACATCGTCTTAGCGAATCAGAGCCCTATGTTCACTCCCACCAATCAACTAGCAAACCCAAAACCTAGGTTTTACCCCGAGTACAATCTCTCATGCACTCTTCCTCGCCTGCACAACCTCAACCTTTCCTTCTAGCCTCCTCCATCAGCCTTGCGTCCCTCAGAAACTTCCTCATCTTTCACGGCTTGTCTTCAAAAGCTTCCTTCAGTCTTGTCCTTTAATGTCAGGTCTTCCATTGCCAAGAGCCTTTTCACCTCAGGAACTTCACCTTGCCAAGAGTTCCTCTCTCTAGGACTTTATCCTTGTCAAGTCACATTTGGACTTACGTTGCTAAAACTATACATTTGGACTTAAATCGCCAAGTCTCCACACTTGGACTTTGTATTTGCCAAGATCACACTTAGACTTTCTTTTGTCAATACCACACTTGGACTTTCTTATGCCAAGATCACACTTGGACTTTGTCTTGTTGTACCTGCATCCTGCACAGTCATAAGCGCATATCAAATACAACAATAACCTAACTTATACCTTTGCACAAACATCAAAATATAGGATTACACCGATTGCTCTAACAATTATACCTTACTTGTTAGACGGGTTCTGGTATATGAATTTATTATTTTATTTATGGTTGAGGACATATTTTCTACCTGTGAGACTATATACTTGGATCTCCTTACACATTGATCATGCACTATCTATTGTCTATTATCTACTGAGTTATTTTGACTCAGCACCCCATGTATGCTTTCTTTCTTCATGTAGCAGATAAAGGATATATGGAATCGTTTGAAGATCCTGTCCATCAGTACCACGTCGCATGAGAGTTTCTCCTGCTATTGCTTTTACTTGCATTTTGATTTCTTTTCCAAACTCGTTCATGTAATAATTAATTTGAATGTGGATTTTAGTATTGTGGTGTACTTTCATTCGATTATGGTACTTGTTGTGTTACGTACTGGTACGCAGTCATCTTATATTTTTTTTCATGTTTTTGAATGAATTGAATAAATTTCTCTATTGTGTAGTTGGTTGTCATATATCTTCCGTTGTGTATTTATTCCTAATTTACGGACTTATATCATGTTATATCAAACATTGTCACAACGGGGTACAATCCGTTTCGTTAGACAAGTACACCTCCGGATGTGATAAAAATGATGAAAAATATAGTAAAATAGATGAGATAATATAGAATATAGAATGAGCATAGGAAAACATACCTTCAAAAGGCCTCCTCATCACTTATGTAGGGAGAAAAGACCTCATGAACACCATAGTAAAGGGTGATGTTGTAACCACTGTGTCCATTTATGTTGGTAACTATTGTGTCCTTTAATGTCGACAACAATTGCATCCCTTCATATGTCGGCAAGTTGGAAGGTCGGTAGCGACTCGAGAAATTAACAAGTCGAGAGATCGACAACTCGACAAGTCAGGAGGTTAACAACCGGGAGATCAAGAACTCGATCGGACAGATCAACATGGTATGTTGGCAGGTCAAGAGTCCTGAACCTACCACGCCACTCCTACCAATCTTGATGGCAAAAGGTCACATGTTGTCCCAGACGGCCCCACACGGTCGGTTCCACAGTCATTTGTAGAAAGATAAATTATAGGAAAACAGAGATATCGATAACTCGACAAGTCCGGAAGTCAACAACTCAGAAGATCAGGAACTCGATCAGATAGATCAACTCAGTATGTTGACAGTAGGAGTCCTAAACCTCATGAACCTACCACGCCACTCCTACCAATCTTGACTTTATTCCACATGGCTTCTATATGGATATGGCTCGCCACGTGAACTCTTACCCGTATCAATTATTCCTTAAAAGGGCACTATTAACGACTTTTTACACTGAGGTCAAGTTGTTTAACTAAAAATTACAATCCAAGTGCATTTTAGAGCATCCATATTTATTTCCCTAAACATATAACTTAGTTTAAATTTTACATTTTACGTTAAAAAAATATATTTATATAAATTACCTTATCCATTACTTAAATTTAAATTTTATGAATACTTATTTAAAATTTAGAGAATAAAATTTATTTCTTAAATATTAAAATATTTAAATTTCTTAAATATTAAAATATTATTTAATTTGGAAAAAAAATAAAGGAAATGTATTGGGTAATGAAAAATAAATATTATATAGAGAGAAAGAAAAAATAATTTAAAAAATAAAAGAAAAAATAATAATAATAATTTTAAGATAGTTAATATAATAAAAAATAATTATCTGTATTTAATAAAATTAATAGTTACTTTAAATTTTAAAAATATTGATACGGTATGCGGCCAGAAATGGTCTTTGTTTTGTTTTTAATTCATACGCTAATTAAAATTGTACCATTTGGCCCTGAAAAAACTGGACCCGGCGGCCTGGTTTCCTGACTCGTCCTGCACTGTTCGATTGCAGAGATCGCAGTGGCCTGCCCTCACCAGAGCTTTAATTAAGAAAAAGCTTGACGGATTTCAAGAAGAATCCAATGCCAAGATTACAAAAAAAGCCTGATAACACAACACTAAGAATCAATTAAAGTGGTTGATGGGCACACAAGGGCCATGTCAGGGATTCTTCTCATGTTTTTTTTTTTTAAGGTAATCTTATCCGATTCCATAAAAAAAAAACTACAAATGAATCTTAAGACAGTCCAATGTTATAAGTCCGAGATGAGATCCGAATCCTCTTAATGATGGTAAAAGATAATTTAGTGGTCCTATCAGTTTGCCCCTAGACTAACACAGAAATGATAAATCATGAATTTAAATAACACATGAGAAAGATCAGATACTGACTATTAATCTAAGATTTAATCCCAAAACTTCAAACCCCGTTCGCCACCAAGTGGAGGAGGGGGGCTTCTCACTATTTTATTCGTTGCATCCGCTCCAACAACAACATTTCCTAAACCATCTCTTAACCTTTCAACATTTCTTAAAATATTAGGTGGTAATTGCAGCACAAAAGCTCATCCAAGTGGCTCTCTCAAATGTCGTGCGTGCTCCATTGAACTGGTAAAAAAGCATGAAATAAGCTGATGGGAGCCTCCAAACAACCGAGTTGTTAGCGGTTAACAATCAAAGAATTGACTAAGCCAATTCAGCTAACGTATACGTCATTCCTACGAACAAGTTTGGTTAGCTACATAACTACTTTGTGATGTTTAGGCATGATCCGAGATTGCATGAGACAATTAGATAACTAACTACTCAACAATATGAACTGAAATTTAAGAGCTGCCGCTTCAAGAAAGAGACCTAGCAAATAACACATCAACACGACAAATTTGATCTCCCTGTCGTCATAATGATCCAAGGTCCACTAATTACCCCATAAAATACTCAGCTCCTTTCCACTCGGTGCCAGAATCTAACGGCTATGGACCACTACGCTAAGGAACTCCTCTCTTCCAGCTCAGTATTGATGTTTGATGAACAATCTACGATGAGTCAACCACTCATTTGTTAATTGAAATTTGACTTGTGATAAGACAGAAGAGATATCAGTAAAAAAAAGGTTTGTTTTTGAGGCCTAAAGGAGAAAGTATGTAAAGACAGAGAGCCGTCTGGAAACACAAAAACTTGTATCAGAAGATACAACGATGGAACACCTAATTGTCAATCAAAAAATGGATTTTAGTGGAGGATTAGAGAAGCAGATGGGGGCAGAAAAGGAGGCACCTTTGCCAGGTATTTTTCACTGATGTTTTGCTGCCGCCGAATGTTGAGCGGCGCTTCCGTCGCCCCACCTTTTCTTGCCTCAAGGTTGAATCTTTCTTCTCGTGTTGGAAGAATTATTCAAACTAAGAAACCCAGAAAAAAACAAAGCAAACACAGGGTGAGAAAAATCTTGCCTCCCCTTTATTCATGAGGCAGCAACAATTGAATTCAGAATACAAATTGCCTCGCAAGAACAGAATCTGGGATCAAAAAGTAAGGGACGCGAAGAAGAGAGGAGCCACTAAATCCACATGAATACCGTAAAGAATTAACAAACGTGAAATTTTAACAGAGAGGAAGAAGAAGATGGGAACAGTCGGCAATTATGATGTCTTTTGATATGGAGATTGATGGGGAGCAGCAGTGTTGTAGAAGAAGATGAGGCAGAGGATTTACCGGAGAGCAGCGGCCGTGAATGTAGTGTCAGGCGACGGCTGGTCCGTATAGATCGTAGGGCGCCCAGAGGTGGTCGAGCGGGCACGGCCGATTTGAATCGAGCCGCGCCCACGGCTTGCCGCTGCCGCTCCAGTGGAGGAGGCTCACCGGCCCCGCGTGCAGGTCCCGGCAACTGCCTTTGACGTTGTCGCCGCCGAGCCCGTGCTGGTTCCATCGGTGCTCGATGGGAGCGACGTGCCCTGCGAACACGAGCAGGAAAGGAGGCAACGAGCCCAGCTCGTAGATCCGCCCCGGACCGCCGGGTGCCTCGCCTCCCTTCTGCACTTCCATCCACTGCTCGATCTGCCGCGTGTACCCGAACCGCCGCCACCGGACGAGGTCGAGCACCATCACCCCGGTGTTGAAATAGCACGGTCGGCGGCCAGCGAACGCCGCCGCAAGCCGTTGGTCAGACCAGAAGCGGGGGGTGAAGTATTTGGTGAAGTTGGCGTGGCAGTACTCGGGCGCTCCCACGGCGCGCGACCCCAACCCCGTCCGCCACAACTTGGCGATGTCGTCGACGACCACAAGGTCGGAATCCAGGTAGATCACCCGGCGCACGCACCGCTCGAGTATGTCAGCGAGGTAGTTGCGGGCGTAGTTAAGGGGTTGCTCCAGCGCCTGGCGCACCGACGTCGAAATTAGTCCCGCACACGATCAGGGTCGAAATAGTACGCCTTGAATCGGAGCCCGGGGAAGGCGGAACGCACAACCGGCTCCAGGCCAGGCTGCGAAACCAAGAAATGGAAGAAGACGCTGTCAGGGCACCGGGCGTGCGTGAGCACCGAGTGGACCGCCGCGATCGAACCGCGTAGGTACTCCTCGTCTAGGGTAATGGCGATGTGCACGAGCGACGGGTCGCAGACCGAGGTTCCGTTAGCGGAAGGGACCTCGCAATCGGCGGCATTGCTGAAACTCGGCGCGCGGCGGAATCCATAGCGGTCGGCGAAATCCGAGACGGCGGCGACCCGATGATACCGGCCGCCAGGTGTCCGGAGGTAGTGCGAGGACCGGATGGCCTCGGCGGGAGGGAAGGACTGGAAGGAGGGGGACAGCACGACCATGACCATGGCGGCGGAGCAGAGGCCGGACAGGCGGACGAGCCAGAGCATGGTTCCGGCACCCCCGCGCAGGCCGCGGCCGCTGCCCTTGCGGCGCCGGCAACTCCGGGTCTTGAAATAGCAGAGATCAGCAAGGAACGCGAGGGATCCCCGATTCGCCGCCAGGACGGAGGCGGAGGAAGAGGAAAGCCCGCCCCCGCAATCAATGGGATCGAACAAGTACCACGGCCTCAGCGCCGCCGGAACTAATTGGACCCTCGTCGACTTCCCTTAAGGCCGAAGCAATCGCCGGGAAAGGTGGAAAGCAGCAAGGAACCCTAAAAAGAGAGGGAAGAATCCATGGACGAGGAGGAGGCGACGAAGGAAGCGGGTGCGGTAAGCCCACTCGCGGTGAGCTCCTCCGCTCCTTCTCTCTCTGCCCCAACCTCCCTTTCCAAATCCTATTCTAAAGCGGCTCCAGCGAAGGAGAGAGAAAACCAGCGAGGAGAGACAGGTGGATAACGTCGGTCTGATTGAAATGAACCAAAACGCCGTCAGACCGGGACGAAGATGAACCGGTTCGATTGGAAAGTGGTGGTTTTTAATTAATTTGTCACGGATGTAATTTATGAAGGAGACTTGATGACTTGGATGGGAGTGCCCGTGATGAAGATTAATGATTCCCCGTGATCTTAATTATTGTGGTTATTGTTAATTATTTTATGGATATAATTAACCTTAATGATCGACTTGAATTAGCATGACTAACACACGAGGCTCTATGTCTCAACCTAAAGCAATATCTCTTATAGAATATCAATTAATCAAATACCAAAAGGCATGATCAACTAACATTCAAGACATGCCTTTCAAACTAGATCCTTGAAGTTATAAAGTATATAATTGATTAATCACCTCGGTTACTAAAGTATCAAGAGTTCTTTGCACACCGAGGCTTTGTTAAATTAGCAAATCAATTACAATGTTAACATGGATATACACTACACATAAGGTATTTAACATTATTCCATTTGGACTATATTAAGTGATAGTTACACCCATACTTGAAGGAACACAACATCTACTAGTAGATATATAGTTTATATAAATGCCAACTATCATAATTATATTAGTTGATTTGTTACTTAGTAATTAGTGCATCTACTACTAATACTTAATGGCTATACAATTAATTTTTTTTAGAAAAAGTGAAAGTTAGAATGATTTCACAAAACTTGGCTTTGATGCAATGTGATTGTGTTGTGCAACCAATGCACATAAACTATTCACTAAAACTTGATATATAGGTAGCATTGTTCTAACTAAAACTAATGACTTGGTATCAAGAACTAAACAACTAATATAGTTTGGAATCAATACTTAGTCTTATCAAATTACACTATCAACTCTCAATTACAACATATTTTTATTTGTTTTTTGTTTTGGCCAATGGTTGCTTGGGCATAGAGAGACATAACTAGAGTTGTAAATGAATTAAACGTTCGTGAATAAATTTGGTATTAGACTTGGTAAGAGCTTGTTTATATTAGTTCAATACACACAGGATCAATTAATTAAACAAGTTTGAACAACTTATTAAACTAAATAAATAATCTTGAACACATGTGTTCATCTTGTTAATGTTCGTGGATAACATTCACGAACTATATTCATTAATAAAAATATTATAAACAGGCTAAATAAATAAAGAAATATTTAAAATGAACAAATAAATTTGAATTATAAAGCTCAATAACCAATCGAACAAGCAAAAGTTTTAAATAATCAAACAAACTTAAATTGAAAGTTTGAGAACATCTAAACGAATTAAGCTCAAGCTAAGTGTGAACCAAGCGAATAATTATTTCAATAACTTAGTTCATTTTAAGTTTGACTTTACTTGGATCGATTACCTTATTAAATAAGTTAAAGTACTCTAAGGGCATGTTTGGTTCATGATGATCATTAGTTCATTTTAGGTTTAACTTTGCTTGGTTTGATTACCTTATTAAATAAATTTGAATACTCTAAAGGCGTGCTTGGAATTTTTTAACAAAATTATCCTTTATTATTATTTTTTTTTTGACGCCAACGACTCGCGAGTTGTTCTCCAATGGCTCGCGAGGCGAACAACGGTGAGTGAAGGCGACAAAGGCGGTGACGAGTAATGGGGTGAGCGAGAACCAATGGGCCAAGCCGAAGCGAGCGGTGACAGTGCCGCAACTCGGCCAGGATCGACTCTAAGCATAGGGGAGGGCTATCAGGAAAGGAGTAGTGAGTGGTCTCCTTCTTGCCTATCAATGAAAATTGCTTCACTCAAACCGACAAGCGGGGTAGCAGGGTCGGCTTTAGGCATAGGTCATTAAGGTCTATGCCTAGGATCTCAATTTTTATTAGCGTCCATTATTTTTAATATATTAATATATATTTTAAGATAATGGAAAAGAATAAGGCTCGTGTGATAAAAGATTTGTACGATCTTATTCTCAAAAAATTAAGTCATTATTTTTAATATATTAAATATATGTTTATGTATATTTTTTTAAGATAATGGAAAAGAATAAGACCCACGTGATTAAAGATTTGCATGCTGAGTCATAAGGGTTTTTTTAATATTTAAAAATTATTTTTAATTATGTATGTACTTTTAATTAGAAAGTTTTTATCTTATCCATACAATGTAAAAAAAATACTAGTTTTTTTAGTTCCCTCTCTTCCCCTTTTCCAACTCCCCCTCTCTGTGCTTCTCTTGCTCGTTGCGATTGGGGAAGAGAAACCACACCTAACACTATCATGTTGATCCGGTTGGTGCTATTATGCTCCTTTTTTGATTAAATTCAAATGTTGATGCATTCATCCGTATTGTGTCTTATTGAAATAGAGGATTTTATTATTTTTTAGCAATAACAAGTTAGATACCTCTTCCATTTCACTTCCTTGATAGACATTAAGTTTAGCTTTTATTTAGATATATTTATAGTCATAAATTGTTTAATTTACCCTTTATCTCTATTCTATCATTTACAATTGTTCTAATTTAGGTGATGAAAAATATGTTTTATTTTTTCTTTTGCTCCTAAAAGACTCTCATTTAGTTCTTGATAAATGATAATAATTGATTTGGTCTAATTGTGATCTTTATTTTTTAAGAATTGTAATGAGTTTTGTCATTTTGTACTTGTGTTATTTATTTATTTATTTTCTTTGTGGTTGATGATAAGTTAAGCATGGAGTATGATTTTTTTTATTATTGTCATATTTCATTGTTCTTTTTTCCTTAATTTTGTTCCTTTTCTAATATCTCCCTCTTTCATTTAAGTAATTAGACTACTTCTATCTATCTTCATTTTTTAATAATTATGAATATACTTTTTTTTTGACTAAGTGAATTTTACACTGAAAAACTTTTTGAGGTATATTATTATATCTAATAATAATTCACTGTTTAATACCATAAAACTTATATTTCTATAAATTAAGTTATCAAAACTTAAATATGAAATTTTAATTAATAATTTTACATCTCAAAAAGTGAGAAAATTAAATTTTATATAAAATTTATTTTTTAAAAGTTGATATTTTAATTTGTGATAAAAAAATGTAAATCATCGTCTTCGATCCCAAGTCTGAATGTCTATTGGTCCCAAGTCCAAATGAAAAAGGGTGAGGAAAACTTTTTTTTAAAATAATGTCAAAGGCCTAAATTTTTTTCCCCGCCTAGGGCCTAGTCTTGAGATGGCCCTGCAGGGCTGTGCCGAGCTCACCCACTCTGCCGAGGGTGCGACAGCCTCATTAGCGTCGCCCACAGAAGTGAGGGCTAATCTTCTTCTGCCTCGTCCGGTCCAACACCATCGGAGGGCAATGACCAGGTGAGCAGGGCTTTGTCCACGCAAAGCAATGGCATACATTGGCGAGCGGCGCTAGAGGTGGCAACAAGCGTCGACAATTGTAGTCGTCGCCATTCGCGCAGGATGGCAGCAGCGGCGGGCAGCGGGTGATTAGCAGTGACAGCGTGAGCGGAGGAAGAAGGAAGACGATGATTTTTTTAAGAACTTTGGTTTTTAATTAAAACTTTAGTAAATTAAATCAATCAACTTCTAGTTATAGTTGAATAAACTAAACTAATTTACTCTAAACTCCAATAAAATTAACTA
>JBBMJZ010413104.1:18083090-18097923 GCA_037833815.1 Zingiber zerumbet | reverse complement strand
CAGATTTTATTTCTGTTTTAAAAATCTGTTTCTGAAGCCCTGTTTTCTTGTAGTGTATTGGGCACGAGTCCTGGTCTAGAGATCATACACGAAGTCCTAGTTGGGTGGACTGGCCAGAAGACTTGGTACATCGAGAACATCAGGCAAAAGTCTTGGGGGTCGCGTACACAAGGTGGAAGTCTAGGTGGGTCGAGGATCAGACGTCTAGTGAAAATCTCGAAGGTAAAGATCGTAGGCTAAGCAAAAGTTCAAGCAGACATTTAGAAAAGGTAAATTCTCCTGAAAGGAGTAAATGAAGACGCGTTCCCCATCAAGGGACTTCCAAGCGCCTGGGAAGGGTCCAAGCGTCTGGATGTCCAGGCGCTCAGACTTGGCCTAACCTAGTCACGAATGTAGATGAGGTGGCGTGCTCCGATTGTCCAGTACACGTCAGAATCCAAGCGTTCGAAGATGGATAACAACTACGTAGATAGAGCTTCGCTGAGATACGACTATGTCAGCTGTCTAGGTGCTCGGCGGTGGTCTAGGTGCTTGGAGTTGAATAAATCCTCGACGAAGAAGGATCGGATAGACTTTGGTCCAGGCGCCCAAGGGTGGTCTAGGCGCCCAAGGGTGGTCCAGGTGCTCGGATTTGGATAAATCCTCGACGAAGTAGGATTGGATAGGATTTGGTCTAGATGCCCGAAATCGGTCCAAATGTCTGGAAAAGACTATAAAAGGGGTTTCAACTAGTAGCTTTAGAACACAATTCTCTACGTCTAGAAAAGATTATAAAAAGGGTTTCAAGCCATTCTATTCTTGTTATTATTTTATTTTTTCTAATCCAATTCGTTCTTTATTCTTCTGAAATGGATCCAAATTATAGTTGATCTAGAAATTTTTTCAATTCTGAAAATGCAACTTTTATAAAATTCATGCAATCGCCCTAATATTCAATATTCTCAATTTTTCACTTCCACGCACTACCTGTAAAATTTTTCAAATGTTCCATACATTTTACAATTTCCTCCAAATTTTTAAGCTCTCAAAACTTACCAGATCCTTCGAGTAATACCCCTCAACCTTAATTTTATGTGTACCTTTCTGAATATTGACAATTCATGGCAAGCCAATTCATAATGTTACCCCCTTCTTATGGAATTTCTTTTCCACTACCATCATTCATGCTCTTAGATGAATTAAGGAGGGCTAGCATAGACGTACCTGGGAATGACAAAGAATCAGTAACATCATCTGAGGTTCTAGAGTTGGGCAATGAAACAAGTTTGGCTGTGTGTGACACCAAATGAGCCAAATTGTTAATGGATAAAGTGATACACCTTACAAAGGCATGAATCAATGTTAGCACCGATCCCATCATCGGTAATGATCAAAAGGAACAAACTTTTTGAAAATGAATCGCGGATTACTACAAAAAGTATCAATCCAATAGATTTATGGAGAACCTTGGGTGAAGTTAAAATCACATTTCTATAGGATCCATTTGATGGTGAATGAATTTACAGTCATATACAATAACATTTATACATATCGTGAAAGTGAGTGAAGCGATGAGGATGTGCTCATGAGAGCACATACAATAAGATAAGAAAATCATTGTACTAAGTCCTTCAACTATAAATATGTTTGGCGAGTTCTCAAAGATTATGAGAAATATGTTTCATAGAAAGTTGGTCATCATGCTAACAAACAATCCAAGACCTCAAAATCAAGGGGACACATATCCTCATTATATCCGGATGCTCCTATCGACGTGGATGATTGTGAACTACATACTCATCCAGTGAGGCAAAAAGCAATGAAATAGAAGGACAAATCTAAAGCTAGAGACATTGATGACATGAAATTCAATAATAGGTGACATAAAATGGAAGAATTATAAGATATGCAAAAGTACGGGATGACAATGAAGGAGTACAAAATCTTTATGAAGAATACTAGTGGGTTGAAAGAAGATCAACTTAAGTTACATTCTAAATTTTTTTGAAAGTATTAAAAAGCAGTGTTCTAAAAAGTGCTAGATGGTTAGTGAGGCATCCACTCGCCGCCTAGCACCTAGGTAGATTTTTTAAAAATATTTTAAATAATTATAAAAATATATAATATATTTTATAATATCTAAAATTAATCAAAATAAGCATAATTTGTTCAACATACAATGTAAATAGCAAAAGTACACAAAATAACTCATATAATCCTATATTCCTATTTTTTCTTCTAGTTATCTCCATATTTCTCAAACATTTTCTCTGTATCAGATTCAAACTCAAAATTTATGGCATCTTCCTTTTCTTCATCCAATATATATATAATTTAATAGGGTATTTGGGTTGGATATTAGATATTGGTAGTCTCTCTATACCCTCCTCCATTCAGGTTGGATAACGGATTCTCTATCGGGTTCAGAAAAAATTGTCATTCCTATCTACAGAGGGAAGGACGTTGGGTAGGAGAGATGACAAGCTGACAACGAGAGTGACGGGATCCTCTTGAGGGTGTCCCTCTTGGTGTCGGTTGTCGAAGCCGCAGGGGACCACGTCATGCAAAAGCGGGTCGTAAGGAAGCATGAGGAGTGTGAGAAAATGCGAGGAGATGAAGATTTTAAGGATTTCATTCTCTCCCATTTCTAATTTAGTAATCTTTTATTATTTTTTATTTTTTAAAACAAATAAAATCAGAATAAAAAATATTAATTGGCCGCCTAGGTGGCCCTAGGCAGCCTTAGGCGACTTCGTCGCCGCCTAGGTGGCCCTAGGCAGCCATAGGCGACTTCAACGCCGCCTAGGTGGCCCTAGGAAACCAATTAATGTGGCAACACCTAGAGGCATCACCTTTGCACAAGGTGGGGCGGTGGACTACGGTCCACCGCCTAGGAGATCATAGGCGACATCTTTTAGACATTATTAAAAAGAGATATGGTATGTAGTGAATGTTTTAAAATGATCTTTATGAAATCTATTATTTTTTATTTCATTTATGTAATTCATTTTTATCTATATTAATGTTATTTATTTTGAAGTGAGTTTCCTAAAACGAGGAGAAATAATTTGGATGTATGTATTAGAATTTTGTGAACATTATAATACTGTGAGCATTTTGATTTAAACTTTCGACACAATACTGTGAGAAATAAAAAAAATGAATGTCGGGTGAGCTTTAGGATATTTATCATCAACTAAAGAGCCTATTTAAAACTAGCTGATTTAAAAGTAGTTATTAAAAACTAACTATCACAAAATTGACTGTAATAAAAGTAGCCATTATAAAACTAGTCAGTTTAAAAATAGCCATTACAAATTAGTCGTTATAAAATAGTCATTACAAACTAGCCATTATAAAACTAGTCATTATAAATACTCCTATACATTCATGTATAGATGTTAGAATCCTCTATTCTACTAATATTGTCTTCTTAAACCACATTGATAATATTCATTTATTTAAAATGTCTCACAATCCCACTCGCTCTAGGTATTCTATTCTTTGTGATCAGTGGAAATATTTTTTGGCGGATTTAGATGATAACTTAGATCAAATGATACTGATGCTATTTGAGCACGAGGAAATGAAAGTTCTAGCAGCTCAAAGTTCTAGCGAAACTCATAGAAAGCATTTAAATCGAGATTGTGAAGTCATGCCTGATCACCTCTTGAATGATTACTTCTCTGATCAATTGGTATATCCTAATGAAGTATTTCGATGACAATTTCGAATGCGAACAGGATTATTCCTTAGCCTAGTCAATGTCTTGCAAAATTATTTAGAATATTTTGAATGCAGGGTTGATGCAACAGGAAGATGTGGTTTGTCAGCCTTTAGAAATGTATGGAGGCTATCCGTCAATTAGTGTATGGAACCCTGCCAACATCTATGATGAGTACCTACGAATGGGTGAAACAACCACTCTAGATTGCTTGGTCAACTTCTGTCGGTGTGTGATTGAAATATTTAGGCCATAATAGTTTAAAAGGCCTAATGTTTCTGATATCCAACATTTTCTTGAAATGCATGAACAGAGACACGGATTCCCTAACATGTTTATTAGAAGCAATCTAACTATGAGGTTTGATGTTTGGGCAAAGGGTTTAAGTTAGGTTTACCCTTGTATTTGATATATGTATTTGAGTTGTATAGGTTTGCAAGATATACATATAGCTTAGCCTGATGACTTCAGATCTGGTAAAGGATAGAGCATCCGAGGGGCCATGGACAAGGTAGCAAGGACAAGTCAAGGGAAGCACACTTTGAGGCAACGCGAAGGATGTCATTGGGATAAGCCACAAGCTTGAATGCATCAGAGGAATGAGAGCTAAAGGAACAAGGCTTGAAGGCAAGAGGTCAAGGCTGTAAAGAAGAGTCAAGTGAGTCGTGAGGGTTCGAGTGCGAGAGAAATGTACTTGGGAAGGGAAACTCTCGGTTTAGGGTTTTATCAGTCGACTGATGATGTGATTAGTTGACTAGGGCAGGGCACAGAATGTTTCTATACCCAATGACTGAAGAGATAAGTCGATTGGTGATGACACCAGTCGACTAATAAAGAGTCATTGATAGAATCACGGGTTATGCGGAGGACCGTTGGCCGACACCAGTCGACTGGTAATGGCAAAATCAACTTGCTGATTTTTCCAAGATCCATATAATAGAGTTTGGGATGGCTAGTCTTGCTTGACAAAATTAGTGGTAGTTAACCCTAATTAGTAGTCACCAAAGTCTTCAAGTACTCTTTGTAATTTAAGAGGTCTTGGTTGGTATTATAGAGAGGTTTTTCTACCCACAAGTAGACTTGAGGTAGCCGGAGTTAGCTAGGGAATAATTTACCGATGGATAGAGATCGTCCACCTTATGAACAACAGTGAAATAGGAGCAAGTTATCTCTGAACCACACAAATAGACGTGTATTGATTTGCTTTCTTCTTCTTGTCTTTGTAGTTTAGCTTTCGTATTCATATTTGTATTATGTTGTGCTAACGAATGTGTAGGAAAATGATTTGGGGGTAACGAGCTATTTAACCCCTCTTCTAATCTGCCATCGATCCCCAACAAATGGTATCAGATCTAGGAGTTCTCTTGAAGACTAATCGTCGGAAAGAGCAAGTGCTAAAGGAAGTAATGGAGTCGGAGGGAGCACTAAGAGTGGATATCCGAATCCCACCTCCATACAAGCAAGGAAACTTCAACTATTGGAGGATATGATTGGTGTCTGTTGGTGCAGGGAGCACCAGATGATCGAACTTGTGTTTAAAAAATGGCAAAGGAGTTTAAAGTTAAGATGTCTTGTGATATAATAAGTGTGACTAAGTGTGTAGGAAAGTTCTAAGTGATCTTAAGAAAAGGAAAGTCCTAGCTGCGGTTAGGCAACGAAGTCCTGGTCTGGGGTGTTGGATGAAGTCTTGACGGGTCGAGCACTTTGGGTGAAATCCTAGAGTCGAGGACTCTAGGTGAAAATTTTGGAGGTCACAAACACTAGGTGGAAGACTGGACGAGTTATGGAGCGAACCTTCAGCATGAAGTCTTGAAGTCTTGAACGTTGAGCAAAAGCCAGATAGTCTGGAGGACTGGTCTAGCAAAATGTAATTTCTCCTGAGAGGAGTAGATGATGACGTGTTTCCCAAAGAGGGAACAGTAGACATTAGTCCGACCTAGAGTTTCAATGAATCTCAAAGTCAGGACTAAATAGTTCAAAGATGGTCAAATCTTATCATTCTTTACATGTTATTTGCCTGGACTAACTAATTTTACAGGAAGACAAAGTCATGAAAATGATGATCCAGGCACTCGGACTAGCTTCGCTCGGAGCAGGGTACTTGGCCAGGCTCCCAGGCGGCCCAAACACCGGAGTTGCTCCAGGTGCCCAGACGATCAAAAATTAAATTGCACGGTAAGCTGGAGCATGATGATTGGCAGACCTACATCATGGTCCGGGCGCCCAGGAGTGGTCCGAGCACCCGGAGGTGAATAACTTCTACCGGATCAAGTTTTGACGAGAGCACATCACGTCAGCCCTGTGAGGGCGCTCGGGGGAGGTTCTAGGCGCCCGAAGTGGGTTATAAAAGAAGGTTTCATCTAGCAACTAGAGAGCAACATTTCGAACATCTTCTACTTTTACGTGCTGCTCAGAAAATGCCTCTACGACGCCCGAAAGCTTATCCGACGATAATTACGCTAAAGATGTCTTCCTCTTGTCGTCGGTATTTTATTTAATTGTTCAAGTTGGTTATACACAATTGTAATTACTTTTGTAACTTATTTGAATTGACAGTAATTGCCCAACGAAAGTGATGGACGATCGTGAGCCTTAGAGTAAGAGTCATCACATACTCTGAACCAAGTAAATCGAAGTGTTACCGATTACTTGTTTTGATTTTTTTCCTTTATTCCATGCTTTACTCTGATTGCTTTTAAACGAACGTGAAGGTCACGAGCGCTATTCACTCTCCTTTAGCATGTCTCGATCCTATATTGGTATCAGAGACAGGTCGCTCTGAATTGGTAAAACCACCAATCAAGTAGGGAGTTCCCTTTTGAAAGAAAAATTATATATCATTTTTATAAGAAAAATTCTAATCATTAGTCAGAATTGGTAAAATATCTCATTTGATAAAATTTGTCATAATATCTCATTGATCAGAATTAGTGAAATACGGCCTTTCATTTTTTTTCCTCTAAATTTTGTTTCTCCATTGAAAAATTCTCATTTTTCATCATTAGTCAGAATTAGTGAAATATCTATAATTTGCAAAATTTATCATAATATTTTTTATTATTATTTTCCTTAAAATTTGTGTAATACTACCCGAGTAATTTCTTTATCTCTCGCACTACTAATTCAAGACTAAGTCTTAGGATCAGTTTCTGCATCTTATTGTGTGCAAGATTTACTTTTTCAAATGACCCACCAAGAAGGCTACAGTACCGTTTGCCTGCCTCTTTTCTCAGGCGAGGACTTTAGATACTGGAAAAGTCGAATGGAGTAATCTCAAGACCCAAGTGGAAATGTGGATCATAATCCAAACCATATTCGCATTTCCCACCGAAGATAGAGTACTCATCTCCTACAATAAGTGGGGGGCACAAACAAAGAGGAAGATCAAGGCGGATGCAAAAGCAACATGTACCCTCTAATGCAGCCTAACTATAGAAGAGTTGAACTAGATTTGCTCCTTCAACAGCGCCAAGGAGTTATAGGAGAAATTGATCAAACTACATGAGGGCACCTCTGATGCAAAAGTAAGTAAACGTGACTTAATATTAAATAAGTTATATAACATTAAAATGCAGGAAGGTAAGTCGGCGAGCCAGTTACATATTCGTATCCAAGATCTTCTGAACAACCTCCACGTGATAGGACAAAAAAGTGGAGAATTGTGACATCATCAGGTACACACTAAATGCTTTTTCGAGGAATACCTTATGGACATCAATGGTAGATACTTATAAAATATCCAAGGACCTTTCTTTAATTAGACAAGACGAGCTATTTTCAGAATTTGAATTGCACAAATAGACTAATGCATTTCCGGCCAAAAAAGGTATTGCATTGTTTGTAGGTACAAGTAAGACCAATGAGTCTAGGAACAAGCACCAAACCGAATCCGAGTCTGAAGACAAATTGAACTCAGAAGACAACAATGAAATTACCACCAAGCTCATGAAACTGGTACAAAAACTGTATAAGAAGAAGAAGGGCTTCACTAAACAAGAGATCAAGAAAGTGACTCAATCGAACACGAAGGCAAAGTCAGAAGTTACCTGCTACGACTGCAACAAGAAGGAACACTACAAGTCTGAATGTCCAAACTAGAAGCAAGGAAGAAGGAACACTATAAGAAAATTGGGATTTCACAACACTTAAAAGATAATATTTTTTTAAAAGCGCTGTCTATTTTTTTCAAAACACTTTTTACTAAAAGCGTTGTCTATGTTTTATATTTCTTATTAAAGACAATGCTTTTTCAAATAATCATTGTCTATTAGTGTTTTTTAGGATCAAAGACAACGCTTTTCAAAAAACATTATCTATGAGCATTTTTTAATATCTACAATAATGTTTTAACAAGTGTTGTCTATGCGAAAACTCCACAAAATTAAAACCTAATGTCTGCCTAAACTCCACAAAAACCCATCTCTGCCGAAACCCTCCTCCCACAGCCGACACCTAGCCTCCTCCGCTCCACCAACGACTTAGCTTCCTCCTCCACTCTATCGTCGCTCTTCTTCTTCACCATTTTCTTTAACTCTTTTTCTTTGCCGTTGTCGTTTACTATTTTCCCCTGTGCCAGATGACGACGAGGGCAGAGGAATCACGAGGGATAGTTTTCAAATTTAGATGACATTGACAACACTTGCTAAAGATCAAACCACTTGAGGGCAGACACATGGGCAAGTATGAAGAGGTTCTGAAGGCTATAGATATAGATAAGGAGGTGGAGGAGGCGGACAACCATATAGACGAGGAGCAGAGTAGTTTATTAAAAGGTTCTACGAGCAGCTTCGCCTCTAACAGAGGATTACTCCAATGACTCCGGAGTATAAATTATTCACTTTGTCTTCCTCTAACATCTTCAATCTTGAAACCCTTGTCTTTTCTTCTTCAAGTCTAATTGGTAATTTGATTGAATTTTTTTAGTGGAAAATTATGCAAAGCAATAGATTTTACCTTTTGGAATGCTCGCATGGCTTCTTCTTGAGCCTTTTCATCTTTTCTCATCCATTTTGTTCTTCTTTTTGAATAGACATGGAGTTTATTCATTTAATTGCTCTTTTGAATGAGTAAATATGCTGAAACAAAACAACTCATATATGGACAAATGGTTTGCTTTCTTCATTTGCAACTTTTGCCGTGGATTTGCTTGGCGACAGTGATGGTTTTTGTGTTATTTTTAGCATTGCAGCTACCACAGTAATGCTTTTATTTCTAGCCATGCAAATCACATTGCCAATAGGCTCAACTCATCAACATACCCATTGTTAGAGTTTTTCTTCAAGTTTCAAGTCGTCTTTGTTGCTGTATACAATTTATTTTCTTTTAAAAAAACCTTTTTTCTTAACTGCAAATTCAATCAT
Source organism: Zingiber zerumbet (assembly GCA_037833815.1). Taxonomy (NCBI): domain Eukaryota; kingdom Viridiplantae; phylum Streptophyta; class Magnoliopsida; order Zingiberales; family Zingiberaceae; genus Zingiber; species Zingiber zerumbet. Next base: position 18,088,860 of record JBBMJZ010413104.1, on the reverse strand, counting down.
CTAAACATTGCTTCACCTTCTCTCAGTTGGTGTAATTATTTTTTCATCTTCTAGCTATTTGTAAAGATAAATATTTGTGGCACATTGAGTTATAAAAAAACCTCCATACCCAAGATAAGATGATCTTGCAGTGTGTATGCTTGTAGTTGCCTAAAAACATGAAACATTTAGGACTTGATGGACCACTTAGATTGCTTTATATTATGTGCAAGCCGCTTCTTGAATTTATGTCCAAATGATTACTCGTTTAGATAATATAATCATCCTCTTATTGGGTTTATGAAGTTATTACTCAAAAGTTCAATCATTTGATTCCCTAACATCATTATTTGTTTTCTCAATTGCTTTTATTGTAAACGGAAGGGTTTGCATGTGTAGGCTTATAATAATAAGCTTTCACACTATTGAGTATATCTTGGGTGAAGCTATTGAATACGGTTAATTGCCCACATTTTCATGCATGCATTTTTTTTGTTTTACTAATTTTTTTTATGCATATGTATTTTTTATTAATATTAGATAGAAGTTGTGTCTTATTGATTATTTGAATGACATATTATTTTTTATGAATGAATTGTTCATTCACATATTTCATGAATTCTGCTTGTTACCTACACAAGTTTCAGTATCAGTATTTTTTTCATTGTCTTGTCTATTGGTTGTCAAATTGTTGAAAAATTTTCTTGTAAATATTATGATTCATTATTACTAATGCCTCACTTTCACTCTACAATTTGTAAAGTTATCCCTAGAATAAAATCAACTAATCAGGTACATGAAACTAAGAGAATTTTTGTTACAATTTTTACAAAGTTTCTCTTTACTCTATGTGAATTATGAGATGTCTCAACTAGAGAATTCAATTTTTGTCTTTTGATACTTCTATCTTTTGATTAGTAACATTAAATTTTTTATTATTAAAGATGGGTGATCCATAGTGTATTGAACCTTAGAAGTTTGCAATAGAAGTTTTCTTCTTGAGAATGCATTCAACTATTCAAGCACTGAAGTGTCTAATCTAAAATTTTTTTCTACTATAGAAATTTCATGAACGGTAGAATGATAAACTCCACATAATTCATGTTGAGCAAGTGGTTTAGATCACTGGCCACTCCTATCCTATAAATATGTATTGATGTTTATTGATTTGACCAAGTATTCCATGATAAAAGCACATGATTCACAAGGTTTGTTACACAATTTATTTCTTTTATTATTTTAATATTGGTTTTGAGAGATACTAGTATACCTCTACCATATTAGTTTGTCAATACATATCATAGGTGTGTATTGAATCATCTCGTTGTTTTTAAAATCTTGTAATCACTTTTCTTTTTTTATTATTTTGATGCAGTATCCAAATGTGCCACCTCACATATACATTATAGATGAGAAGGGACTTGATGAAAGTCGACAAGCATATTTAATCATTGGCGTGCATAATAAAGCAATAAAACTCTATTCTTGCTCAATGCTTGTGAGGTAAATGAGTTGTAACTTGATTGGAATGTATCTTATATTTTAAAATATCTAAACCCTTTTCTGTTTGTAAATATTCATTCTTGTTCTTAATTTTATAACACATCAAGGTCTTAGTTCTTCATAAAATTATCAACAAAATTTGACTTATAAAATCTACCGTGTGTAACTAGGAGTTTATGGTAAGTGATAATTCCTCATTACTTGAGCATTGATGCAAATAATATATATATATATATATCTATTTCCTTGAGGGTATTTATTGTTCCAAGTGGACTCGTTGCAACACAAGTTATAGCAACTTGCAATTAATTCATCAAGTCAATTTGTAGTCATGTTTTGACCTTAAAAAAATATAGAAATGCAATAAATAATTGTCAATGCGACAAGGTCTCTTGCAACAAGCAAATGATATTAGTGTAAAAAGTATAAATTTAAAATGACTTGAAAATAGTTTCTTTAAAATATTCTTCAGTAAAGGTAATATTAGTATGTTGTATTGCTCTTAGGTTAAAAATGCATAATTATAGCATCATAAAAAAAAAATGAAGTTGATGTAGTTGTCCTTTCGGTCATCCAAATGATAACTAATTGATTAGTAATAGCAATCACACATATGGGCATTCAAAAAATTGCATCTAGAATTGTTGTTTATTGTGTTGGAATTTGAGAAAATAATATTTGGTCACAGTTATATTAGTGTAAACCAAATGATTCTTATTGTGAAACTAGTCGGTATAGCTATAAAAGGTGCTTGCACATTTCTTTTGTTCAACTTTTAACTGTTAAAGTTTTATCTTTAGTTGCGTTAATATGAATAAAATTTAAGTTTAAATTCCAAATATTTCCATGCAATATATATTTATACTATTATAAGATAGTATCACACATTAACATATATTTTTGAGTTGATTGATTTCTTATTTATAAGAAGCAGTGGATCTTCTTGTTAGACTGAATCATCCTGAAGGAAACTGTCCATTGTGTTTATATCATTTGGTTGCTAAAGATTGGTCATATTCTACTATGCCATTTATGAAGTTGATGTCTAACTATCACTGCTTGCATAAGTAACTATCCTCTTCTATTCATGCTATTTATCTATTAAAATTTTTTGTATCAACTAAATGTTCTATAACTTTTGCTATGTCGTGAATGTATTGTCAGGTGGTGGAAATGGTAACAGATGGAAGACTTAGAAGCAATTGCAAAAATATCATCTTAAAAGAAAAAGAGGTACTTTTGGTAAGAGTCTGTTGTAGAACAATAGCATAGATGATCAGTGGAGATGTTTAGCTGTTAAAAGATGTTTAATATTTCAAGTACTTCCATTCTTATACAGGTTATATTAGAGTCTAAGGATGGCTAGCATCATCTCTTTCACCGTCAAGGAGGCATTATTACGAGAAGAATTCAATCTAAGGATGACTAGCATCATATGGAAGGGTAGTCATATATTTTCGAGATGATGAAATATTATCATAAAAGATTCAATCCAAAAAACAAGTTATATTAGAACAAATATGCATGTCTAGTATGTAGGGTTTTACTTTTATATAGACTTGACATGCATCCAAAGTTTGTGGATCATGTCTATATATTTTTTGTTTGAATTGTATGACACATTTCTGATTCAATATTAAGGAAATTAATCAGTTATATTTTCATGGTATTTAATTGGTGTTATTTATAAAGGTTTAATTAAATAATTTATGGTATAAATATAATAGACAGTGATTTTATAAATATAAAAAATAACACTTTTTATATGTTGCAAAAGTGTTGTCATTACAAAAAATGACAACGCTTTTTAAACGTTGCAAAAACGTTGTCTTTGCAAAAAAACGACAACATTTTTTAAGTGTTGTCTTTGAGCGGACTTTTGACAACAATATTTTTAACAATACTTTTTCAGCCACATAGATAATGCATAAAAAAGCGTTATCTTTTAGTTTTTTTCTTATAGTGGGAGCAAGTTTATTATGCTTATTCTTTACATGGATGATATAATGTTTGCAAGCAATGATATGAATCTGCTGTTAAAAACTAAGTCATTTCTATCCGGTGAATTTGAAATGAAGGATCTTGGTTAAACATCTTTTGTCTTAGGCATACAAATTGTTCGTGATCGTTCAAGGTATACACTTGGACTATCACAAAAAGCCTATATAGAAAAGGTGATCATTTGGTATGACATAAAGAATTGTACTCCCGACAACACTCCGGTGGTAAAGGGTGATAAAATTAGCTTGCAACAATGTCCACGTCATGATCTTGAGATTAAGGAAATGCAGCAATTCCCTTATGCATCAGCAGTAGAGAGTTTGATGTATGCTCAGATATTTGAGAAACCCTGGACCAATGCATTGGAAAGCCGTGAAGAGGGTTATGTGGTATCTACAAAGAACGAAGGATTACATGCTCACATATGGAAGATCATGTCATATGGAGATCGTTGGATACTCAGACTCTGATTTTGTTGGATGCTTAGATAGCAAGAGGTCCACTTCAGGTTATGTATTCATGTTGGAAGAAGGGGCTATATTATGGAAAAACATTAAACAGACGCTGATAGCCACTTTTACCATGGAGACAGAGTTTATAGTCTACTATGAAGCTTCCAACCACGAGATATGGATGGGGAAACTTATCACAAGGTTACAGATCATTGGAGGCATTGATCGGTCATTAAGAATCAACTGTGATAACAAAGCTTCAGAATTGTATTCCAAAAACAATTGTAGTTCGTCAAAATCTATACACATCGGCATACAATTTTTGGCGGTTAAAAAAAGAGTTCAAAATGGTCAAATAATAATAGAGCATATAAGGGCAGGTTCCATGTTAGTGGATCCACTCACTAGGATTTACCACCCAAGGTGTTTCATCAGCATGTGCTAAATATGGGGTTCTTCCTTTTAATAAAGTACCCATTGTGTAGGAATCTGTATTTTGTTTGATACTCTATGTTTACATATTTTTAGCTCATTGTATATACTGTAGTTTTTCATGTATGCATAATGTTGACTTTCTTTGACATAAGGATGTTATATTTATGGTTGCGGTTTTGTATTTTTGTTGTTGTAAATATGATGTGGATTCCATTTGAAGTCATAAAGTTGAATCATGATTTACCACTGCAGTTTAGCATAAGCTTTTGGTAAATATGATTTGGATCCATTTGGGTCATAAAGATGACTTATTGAGAATGAACACTTGTAAATCACATTTCGTGTTATTCTTGTACTACACATCCATATTTGATCTATGTTATTAATGATATCACTCGCTATCTATTTTCATTGTTCAACTGTTTGAGAACATAAAAAACCAAAAGCTCTGCCTACCCTCTCTATCTATCCAAGGGATGGAAGGGCAGAGACCTTTAGTGTCCTTTCTAGTCAAGAATTGGTGCCTCACAATCACTAGCCAATATGCTTTTCTTTCATGACTTTCTTCGTTCATGTTTTGGTTTGATATTCTAGTGCCCTAGGCGTAGAGGAACCACACCAATCCATCCCGAACTTGGTGGTTAAATTCTACTGTGGTGATGATATTATAGGGGAGGTCATGCGGAAAAATAGCTTGACGCCATAATGATAAAAAACTTAACACCCCTTATTTGATTTGACTTTTTTTTAGTATTGTGATTACTATTAGGTCTTATTACAGTTATAGTAATTATGACTTCTTTAGTCATGTACAGTTATAGTAGTTATAATTTCTTTAATTCTGTTATATATTGATGTGGATATTGATTAAGGGGACATAGAGGGGATTAAAGAGAAAGGGAGGGGCAAGATGGTCATTATATTGTTTAGGGCTTAAAGGAGGGGAGTTAGGGTTGCTTCGTTTCTGCGCTTCCGCCGCCAAAGGAGAGGGGATCCAACTTCTCTTCCCCGAGCTCAACCCCTCGCCGGCGCCGACTGCCGTTCTTCTCCCTCTCCTCCTTGCGACGCCACCAAGGGATCGACTTGTCGCCGCTCCTCTTCTTTTCCTCCTCTCGCCGGAGCCGCACCTCGCCGACACCTCTGCTCCCTCTTTCGACACCACCCTCGAGCGACGGCCGCCGCCAACGACCTCCTTCTCTTCTTACGTCTCCTCGCGACGTTGGTCGCAGCCTCCCCTCTTCGTTCTACTCATGCTGCCGCTACCTCATGCACGCTATGCGATCTCGTCACGGACTCCGCTTCGCTGCCTCCCCCCTCGCCGGCAACACTCCTGCCTGCTCCTCTCCTCATGCCGACACTCCATTCCTTCTCGTTGTTTAGAGAAGCTGCTGCCGCCCTTG
>JBBMJZ010413104.1:18050970-18072593 GCA_037833815.1 Zingiber zerumbet | reverse complement strand
TGGATTAAGAGATTCTTTACAAAAATCTTCAAATGTGCATTTAGATCCAAAACTAAAAGAAAGATGTTCTACGGAAATAAATTTAGCTAATGATTCTCTTAATAAACTAAAATCAGTACTACCGCTAGTTGATGAAAATCTTAATAATTGTGTTTGAGAACGGTCGAGTCCATATTTTGTCGGGTGCTTCGTTTCTACATGTCGTTTCAACGACCCATAGCCATCGCCGACTTGGAATTTATATAAAGCATTACAGTGCTTACATTTTGCACGCATTTCTCCCGACGAAAAAGTAATCTTCTCAAAATATTTAGTAAAAATAGAAGACTTTAGAGGAGGAAGTTCCTGAACCTTAGATGTAATTGCATCGGTGCTTCCTTGTGTTTCAGGTGTCAGATTTGGAAGGTGCTCGATCTCATCATTGGTGGATTGGATTCATTATTTCCTTTCCCTTCCGAACTCGAGATGATGCACCTCCACGGCCTCCTTCCATTGTAATTAAAAATTAAAAATGAAAGTGTATAAAGAATACGAAATTGTGATTAAGAGTAGAGAAGATGTCTGTGAAAATGATGAAATGAGCTCTCTATTTTTAGAATTTAGATAGTAACGAACACTAAATCATAGTCATTGATCAAAAAACGGTCAAATGATCCTAATCATTGAAAAAAAATACCCAAAAAACCCCCACCCTCCCCAACAGTTAGAAACCGCCGATTAACCGATGGTTCCAATGGCTAGGAACCGTCGGTGAAAACCAGTGGTTCCAATGGCTAGGAACCATCGGTTAACAGGTGGTTCCAATGGCTAGGAACCGTCGGTTAACCGACGGTTAACCGGCAGTCCATCGAGTTTTCACTAAAGGAACTAGAATCGACCGAACAACTTACCAGACGGTTCCGGTTCAACCCGGCGAACTGGGTCAACGGGCAACAGGCCTGTTGACCCAGTTACGAGCCCGGGCCGGGTTCAGGCCAGACCCCGCTCGGGGTCGGGTCTAATTCCAAGTCCTCAAAATTCAAAAGGGCAAATAGATATTTTTTTACAACCTTTGATTGTTGAGCTGAACCATTTATGAAATATAGGGTCTGAGACTTATGACATTGAAAGTAAATCAAACTTTACAATGCATGTTACTTTGTTATGGACGATTAGTAATTTTTCAATATATTCAATTTTGTCAGGATAGAGCACGGCTAGCAAGTTAGCATATTCACATTGCATGAGTGAGTCTGATACATTTTCATTACCTTGCAGTGGAAAGTATTCTGGTTTGATAATCATCAAAAAATTTTACCAGTTAATTACTCATTCAGAAGAAATAAGAAAATTTTCAAAATGAATGAAATTGTTAGGAAACTTCCAGTATCAAAATCAGGTGAAGAAGTTCTTGATGAAATTGACATTTATGAATTTCTTGCAGTATATCAGGATGGTTCTGATAATATAAATAAATATATTGTTAGAAGGAAAAGAAACATATTTTGGGAGCTATCATATTGGAAGTATTTACTCATTCGGCATAATTTAGATGTGATAGATGTTGAGAAAAATTTCTTCGATAACATCTTTAATACTGTGATGAATGTTCAAGAGAAAACTAAAGATACAATAAAATCACGCGATGAATTAAGACAATTAGTAAACAGACCTGATTTGTATTAAAATAAAACAACTGGTAAATATCCAAAAGTATGTTAAACAATAGACAAAGAATGTAAGCAAGCTTTATGTACTTGGTTAAAAGCAATCAAATTTCCTGATGTATCGCTGTGTTAATACGAACAGGTTAAAAACATTTGGAATGAAGAGTCATGATTGTCATGTGTTTATGCAAAGACTGATTCCAATAGCATTCCATGATCTACTTCCTAACAATGTTTGGCAAGCACTTACAAAGTTTAGTCTCTTTTTCAGAGATTTGACTTCAAGCTTTATTATGTTCGCAGATATGCTTCGGCTTTAGACAGACATTCCAATGATACTCTGTAAGCTTGAATGAATATTCCCACCTAATTTTTTTATTTTATAGAACATCTACCTATTCATTTACCTTATAAGGCACAACTAGGTGGTCCTGTGAAATATTAATGGATCTACCAATTTGAAAGATTTTTGAGGAAATTAAAGAATAATATTTGTAACAAAGCAAGAGTTGAATGATCAATACGTAATGCATATTTGGTTGAAAAAATAACTTCTTTCTGCTCGTATTATTTTGTTGATCATGTGAAAATGAGACATCGTAAGTGTCCTTGAAATTCTGATAATACTTAACCAACAGACCTAGAGATGCTTTCTATTTTTAAATTTCATGGTAAGATAATGGGTGCAACTGCTACTAGACGGTTAAATGAACAAGAATATCATGCTGCAAGGATATACATACTCTTGAATTGTAAAGAGATCAAACCATACATAAGGTAATAGTTCAGGCATAAATGTAATACAGTATTAAAGAATATTTAACATGCTATCTATTATGTCCTGAAATTATCTTCTTTGACAACTTGTACGAATAATAACTACATCCACAAAATCCATCAATAAGTGCAAGTGAGGTAGAGATCAAGTTAGAGGATGAATTTACATATGGTTTCAAATTTATGTAAGTTAGCGATTAAATTATTTATTTTACAATACAACTGTATATATATGCATCTAATTTATATAATCTACTGTTATAGGTAAACGATCATAGAATATCAAATGTGTAAAATGAAAGACTAAAAAATCTTGCATCAGAACCTCTTTGTAATATAACAGTCTACTCAGGTTATTATGTTAATGACTTCAGATTTCATGTGACCTAATGCGATTCACAAAGTCTTACATATAATTCTGATGTTTGCGTAAAAGGATCCATAAATAATAATGATACTTAATTTGATTATTATGGTAGACTTGAGAAAATCATCAAGATTGAGTATCCAACTTTTCCTTTAAAAAGATGTGTATTGTTCATATGCTTATGGTATAATCTAACACCAAGAACAGATACTAGAATGCATCGTTTCTACAATTTAGTTGAGGTTAACGCAAACAAAAGATTCAAGAAGTTTGAGCCTTTCATCTTTGCGGTACATGCTGGTTAGGTATTCTATCTTGAGTACCTAACAAAGAGAAGAAGACCTAATGAATAGTTAATAGTGTGTCAAATAAAACCTCAGTCAACCATAAAAATATCGAACACCATAACTGGCCAAAACATGATGAATATCAAAATGAAGAAGTCGAGATATAATCAGTTGATTCAGAAATACAATCTACATCATAATTACTTGTAGATGTTAATGTCACTTATGAGAAAATAGATGATAGAAAGATGTCTAGCAGTGAGGAAGTTGATATACCAATGGAGTCTAGCGATGACAACTTACAAGATGTTAATTTAGTTGATTCAAAATGACATCAAGTGATTAAAAATTATTAACAATGTCATGGTATATTTTATGATTTTTTTTTTAATTTTTTCATCTCCCTAGTTGACAATATTATATCAACTGTGTATATTTTATACTGTGATTTTGCATATATAATCATGCAGTCGGTACAGAGACCGCGTGGTGACCAGATTGTTTTACGAGTTGTTGGTAACTGGTAAGTAATTATGTATTTAATAATTATTTCAGTACTTTAGCTTCTTTTTAATAATCAAACATATCTAATACAATTTTTTTCCATGAAGTTTTGTCCGAGATGGTCATTGGTAGCATCATATATATCAAAAAAGTTTAAAAAATGATTGTCTCCTACTAGTACTACATGGCGGTTCATAGAACAGGATATGAAGAATTTTTATTACGGGGAATTTTTAGTAAGTATTTAGAATAGAAACATATTAAAGTTAACATGATATTAATTGTCAAAATATATTGGTATAGAAGAGATATGTTTGGGAGGAGGACCAAGAGGAAATGTTTAAAAAAATTTAGAATGTCTACTACTCATAAATTGTACAGGGACATATTGTACAAGTGGAAGTAAAGGAGCACCAGGCCATCTGAGGTCCCTGATGTAGTTTGACAGTCTTGGAGAACCATTTAGGTTGCCCAACATTGACAGGACAATTCAGAAATTACACGCAACAATCACAATTTAAAGCCTGCTAGGTTGAGCACCAGATCCACAAAGCATACTGCTAGATCCTGTTCGATGGTAGAGCATGCCTCTGACTTGGTATGTTTAAAATTAAGTTATATAAATATTTCTTACATATTTTTTGGTATTAGTTTTAATGTATTTGCATTTTTTGTACACAGACTGTTGAATTCCAGAGGCCTCCCACTTGTTGAGAGATATTTAGTAAAACTTATAAGAATAAAGATGGGTCATTTATTGATCAGCGTTCCTCAGTAATTAACGTAAGAATATTAAATTTTGTGAATATATTTGTACATTTTATGTGGAGATTACTAAGATTATTATTTTGACACAGGAAGTAATGTTCACTAGAGTTGTTAAGGTGTCTCAGCCTAGGGTAGAGGGAGAGGAGTCACAGCCTCTATGCACCAATGCAGTTAATGACATTTATTATGATATCATCTATGGAAAGAAGAAGACATCCCTCTACGAGCTTGGCTCTCAGGCTAAAGTTATGTATGAACGAATGAGGACTCAAGGATTAGGGGTTATCCTACTTCCTCCTCATCTAGTGAAGTATGAAAATTACGGGAGGAAAATGAGGACTTGCGGACTCGACTATCGTCATTAGAGCAGACGATGGCCGGAAGGGACGCAGAGATACTGGACATGTGGCAGCGATAGACTCAAACTGAGGTGATAGTTCGTCATATGCAAGCATTTGTAGCAACGTTCTCTTCAGATTCACAGATGGTTGGCCCGTATCGTTTGGAGTCTCAAAATACTCAGGATCTCAACCATTCCCCTATAGAGTATATTATTTTGAGGTATGTATCATTTATCTTAACTTTTAATTTTAATTAAAAATATTATTATTATTTAATAATTATTTTTTATTCCAAGGACGCATGTATGTATTTTTATTTTCTTTCTACTAGTTAAACTACTTATTATAGTTTAAGATAAATAGTTATATCTTTCATAGTTTGACATCACATTTTCTATTCACAACTAATCTCAATGAAATTTTATGCAGGACGTAAAGATGATTTTATTCCTTATTTTGATTATGATGTAATGTATTGGATTACTTTGTATTGGACAAACTTTATCTTGTATTAGATTCAGACCTGTGTTTGCATTTACTATTATGTATCTAGTTCATTTTAGTTTAGCTAGATTTTTTATGTTGTTTGTGATGTGTTGTGTTTTTGTTATGTGTTGTGAGTTTGTTATGTTATAATTGTTGATGTGTAGTGAATTTATTATGAGTTTTGTTATTAAGTATTATGAGTTTATTGTGAAAACCATTAATTGTGATGGTTTGAGTGATTTAAATTTATATGTAAACAGGGAAAACAGAAAAATAAAAAGTAGGATTACCAAAATGTAGAATAGATTAGCGACGGACGTTTGACTTTCCGTCGCTAATAGCGACAGACTTTTTTAAAAACCGTCGCTATTAGAGACGGATTTTTCAAATATATATCCATCGCTATTAGCGATAAAAGGTCAAATGTTCGTCGCTACTATCACGGTTGCATTGCTTTTTACGATACGTTTGATACATAAAACAAGATATTAGTGACAGAAAATTTAAATATTCATCATTATTAGCAACGGATATTTAGTTTATTCGTTGCTAATAGCGACGGATATTTAAAATTTCATCGCTATTAGTGACAAATATTTAGATTATCCGTTGCTATTAGTGATGAAAAATTTAAATATCCATCTCTAATAGCGACGAATATTTAAATTTCTCATCGCAAATACTTTAACGGAGATTTTTCCTCCATTTGGCTAGTAGCGACGGAATTTAAGACATCTGTCGCTATATATAGCAACAGAAATATAAATATTCACCGCTATAGCATCAATGACTGAAATCTACACGATGGGATACTTTTTATCGCTATTTCGTTGCAATATGTATTTAGAGACGAATAATTTTCGTCTCTACTTCCTGCATTTTTTGTAGTGTCAGTTGAATTGAAGAGTTGTTAGTTGTTCTACCGCATTGTTTACATCATTTATAATAATTTTTGAATAAAAATCAAAAGGGCATCTACAATCGTCAAATGAATGTTCCTTTTTTAATTAAAGTTAAATGGGCACCCTATTAAAATTAACAACTTCAAATACCCTGATTTTAAGATTTAGATTGTAACTTCTATCATGTGTAGTAGTTGGTTGTTAGATTCTATAATAATGTTATTATTTTATGTTAATTTTACTTATTGAAAAGTGATAATCGGGTTAAAATAATATATTAATGAGCAAAATAAATTAAGAGAATTTCAAGACACACTACATTCAATGAACATTATTTAATTATGATAACGGTATAGAAAGTAGCAGGTAGTTGCTACAATATATAGAAACTAATTACTAATGTCTACAACAGTATCATCAATGTTGATTTTGTTTATTAGAGAGTGATAACATAATTAAAATAATATTTCAATGAACAAATAAACTCTTGATATTCACTATATTTTAAATGAATATGATCTATAGGTAGCTAATACAATGGGTAGTAGGTGGTTAACTTTTACAATAGTATTATTATTTTATATTAATTTTATTTATTAATTAAATTATACTCACCCTAAACGTTTTTCACAGTTCATCTCCATATTATATAAAAAAGATAAATCAGAAGAACAAATTATAACCGACGGTTAAGAATCTATTAAAGAGTGATAGTTTGATTAAAATAATATTTCATTGAGCAAATAAACTATAGAAATTTTACAAAATTCACTACATTTTAAATCGATATTATTTTTTTATCAGCAATTGTATAAAAACTAGCAAGCAGACGTGTTACAACAACGCTCTGTTAAGAATATTTTCAGGATATGGAGCGCTAATTTAAATTAATTAATTATAAAAAAAAGATAGATATTCATTTATATGGTTGCTCTTCATCCGGGGTGCTCTTTTAATTTCATCTCTTTAATTTTTACGGATTATTTTTCTTAGAAATCCATGAACTCAACTGATCGGAGAATTTTGCATTCTAATCCCGAGGCAATACAAATTATTTCCTTTACGTTTATTATATAAACTGTAATAATATCTTATTGATCTAATTAGTTGTTCAAACTTTAATGGTTAAATATATATTCTCATTTTTATATCTTTGGTTTTTCTTTTAACTTAATTTGTATTGAATTTTTCTTTCCAATTACTTATTAAATAAAAAAAATGCGTTTAAATTATGAAGGGCGCTAAGGTCAAGAGAAATTTATTTGTAAATTGTACAGGGGTAAAATGAAATTGTTGTCTTCTTTCGTTACCTACTTAAATGGAAACCCTTTCTCTTTTCCTCTCCCTCCTTCGCAAAACCTCGAGTCCCACCGGAAGCAGGAACGAGGGTAGCCGGAGAAACGAGGGTTTCGACGGCCATGGCGTCTAAACCGTTCAAGTTAGAGGAGACGGTCGCGAAGAAGCTGGCGCTGTGGCACACCCGCACGTTCCGCCCCATCATGACCCACAACGAATTAGAGCCCCTCATGGCCGCCTTCGGCTTCGTCGCCCTCCCCCTCGCCCCGACGCCGCAGCTTCCGGAAGGACAGCAACAGCAGTCAGCCGCGGTCGTCTGGCAGGAGTACGCGTCTCAGTCGGAGGCGGCGGTGCGCGGCGGCGGAGAGAGGAAGGGGAGGCGGCGCGCCTCAGGGGCTCCGCCTCGGCCGAGATTGCCTTACCCTCGCATCGATGGCCTCCATCTGATGGCCTACAAGGCCTTCCTTTTGGCCCTCGAGTTCTACCTCGGCCCCAACCGCGTCCCCAATCTCTTTCACGTCAGGTGAGGACCAGAGACGAAGATCGATCCCGATTCCTCTGCTAGCAAAATTACAACTTTTGTTTTAATGAAATGAGTCAAATCCATGATTTTGATCGAGTTGCGCAAGAACTCATCTTTCTGAATCTTTAACTGGTCCAGCGATCGGTTGTTCTTTTCCAGGACGATGTCGCTGTCGAGAAGGCTGGACCGCGTGTTCGGGAAATGCTACCGGCCAATGAAGGACTGCGAAATGGAGGACGAAGGCATCCTGGTGTTCCGCGACGGCACTCTCGATCACATTACGAGAATCACTATCAGCCAATACAATGACGACGAAATCGACGATAACAACGGCGGCGGCGGCGGCGGCGGCCGCGTTAGCTCCATGAAAGAAACCAACCTCGACGATAGCATCAAGAACACCAACTTGGTACCTCTCAAGGATCTTTTCCCAACTGACAATATTGCGAGCTCTTAAGCATTCTTTTATTATAGATCATAAGCATCTCGATGCATTGTAGGTAGAGTCGGAGTAGTTTTATTTTAATTTTTTTTGGTTTTTTTTTCTTGACAGTTTTGATGGATCAATATTTTATCTTACCTGAATTTTTAATCCAAATATTTCTGGATGAATTGCTGAATTAAGAGGTTTCGCAGGTTGTATTTTGATTGATATAGTTTGATTAAAATCACTGATAAAATTTTCTCACTGTTCATAGCATAATGAATGACAGAAATTAAGCTAGAAATCTCACTGAAGACTAAACTAACAAAACACACGACTAGATTGTGTCAAACGTTAATACATATGCGAGATACCGATAACATTTATACAAAAGTTCAGTGACTTACAGGATTAGTAATGACACATGACCTAATGAAACCTAATAGGCTACAACTAAAAACAAACAACTAGGATCAACTAACACAACAACAAGAACAGAGGACCAACCAGATGGAACAGCAGCGATTTGTTTCGATAACCGCTAAAAGCTAGGGCTAAAGAAGGATCAGCAGCTCATTTCCATGGGATACTAGGCAATCCCTGCTGGTTGCCATTGTTGCATGTCCCAGTACTGTGATTGAGTGGGCTCCCAGGTCCACCTGAAGATTCACTCAAGGTGCCGCGCGAAGGTGGGCTGTGCGCCATCAGCCCCCCTACCAGTGCAAGTTTTTCTGGAGCAGACATTGGTTCTCCAAGGGGTATACTCTGCTTCTGCTCTTTCTTCCCATCTGCAATGAAGCTCCCTACAACCACCTGCAGAGGAACATGTTTAATGCAAACATTTAGAATCACATGTTTAATGCAAACTGTCTTTCTTTAAAAAGATATATCGAGTCCTATCAGTTTCAGGTTTTGTGTCTCAACGTGGCACTCAGAGAGTATCCAACATAAGAGAGCTTCATAAGGATGAGAACATCCATCTCTTACGGCATCAGCCATATTGTCGGTGACAGTAAACTCCGAAAGATTGCTGGAGATTGTCATTATCCAGACTTCAGCAGGTTAAAGTTCACAAACTGGTACAACGCTTCTAATCCAGTAGGTTAATCAAACAAACTTTAGGAGAACATTAGAGTATTGATTGTAGAGAAGCTGTCGCCAGTTTCGGGTTATTTGTCTCAGGGAACTACCTGCATTTGGCTATAAATTGGCTTCGATAACTATGAGATTTGTGTTAAATCAGGTTTTCAGAACACAACACAAAAGACCTGCTTGACATGATACTAGTCTAGCAGAGGACCGAATAACAGATGTAGATGACCTGAACTGGAGAAGCTGCAGTCAGCATTCCAGCCACTCCACCACCCAACACACGGCCATCAGGACCAGAAAGTGAAACGCTCAATCCACCTGTACGACTTCGTTGGCCTCCATTCTCTGTTAGCAGAAATGAGCCTGACAGTGACAATATCTCAAATCGCCCCTGCATGTAAGATATAGAAGTAAAAAAATATTAGAGAGCAATAACAAGAGTAAAGAAGACCTTTGTTAAAATTATCAGACTGAGGAAAAGATCTCCACTTTTCAAAGATAATAGCATGGCCCTGCTAAGCATAAAATTACTATGGATACTCAAATATACTTGTGTGACTATTATAGCAAAGTGCATTAAGCAATATATGATGCCCCTGAGGCAAAGTTGAGTTGGCTAGTGCGAGAGAGAGTTGTTACCATAGGACAAGGGTTCGAATCTCAACAAACCCAAAAAAAAAACCCTCCCCACACTGGCCAACTACAGCTTTCCGATCTACCTCCTCACAGATGGTCATGGAACCAACCGTGTGGGGCCGCTAGGGTACCACCCTTGCTACCATTAAGCCATATACGACTCAATAGTACCCTTGTTAAAAGCGAGCGCTTCGCTTACTTAAGCACGAAGCACAATGAGGCACAAGCCTTCCGCTTCAGAGACCTTCAAAACGCATGAGGTCTCTGATGCACTTCGTGGAAAAGCACAAGTGTTCATTTTTGCATAAAGCACAAAAACTTTTCTTTTTTTTACACTTCCCGCAACGCTTTCGGCGTCCCTGAGATGTCGCGGGACACCTCAAGCGGCGCCAAGGGCATCCCAGGACACTTCTGGAGGAATCCTGCGATGCCTTCGGCACCGCTTAGCGTGTCCCACAACTCTTCTGGCATCCTGGAGGCATCATGATGCCCGTGGTTAGTGTAGCACCATGAAAAACTTTGGAGCTAATTTAATTAATTCAATCAGCTCCCAACTTAAATGGGATAGTTCGAATAGGCTTTCATAATTCATAAATCCTAAATAAACTATCCCAATAAAATATATAAAAAATATATTTAAAATTAAAAAAATTAATAAATTTTATTAATTCATATAAATCAGATTTATATTCTAAAAAATTCTCACATTTTCAAGAACTTTTGATTTATTTTAAATTTTTTGAATAATCTACACCTTCATCGAAGAATCTTTTGTTTATGATCATTTGGGTTTTCAAAGACTTTTAATAGTTATAATAGCCCTTTTGTTTATTACGCTTTTTTCGTAAAGCATAAACTTCATTTTTCACTTTAAGCCCGAAGACCCTTGAGCGCTTTTTTGAGCCTTATGCTTTTGACAACTATGATTTTTATTAATGATTTGGAAGATATACTATGGAGGATGAAGAATGGGGATAGTTGAAAACAATTTTCACTTTCACTTCCAATGGGACAAAAACAAAAAAGACAGCCCGTACACGAAGCTTCCACTAATGCGAGGTCACAGGGAAGGGTTGCACCACATTAGATCTATTGTACGCAGTCTTAACCTGCATTGCAAAAGGCTATTTCCAAACTCGAACCCATGACTACAAAGTCACACGGTAATAACTTTACCGTTGCGCCAAGCTCCTTCCAAAGTGATAAAAGATACATCAAAGGTCTCATCTTTATGACTTATATAACCAATGCATATTATCAAGATCAAGGATTAGTTTATTCATGCATAAAAACAATTATTAAAAACAATGGAAAAGTTACTTGATAAGATGACTAGAACAGTGATCATGCTTAATACTATCAAATCGCGAAGAAAATGTGAAAAAAAAAAAAGTAAAACTATACAAAGAAATCATGTGACATTTAAATCACTAACCTCATAAGTTACGGTTCCGCCTGAAGTTGCTGCTTGACGTAATGTTACATTAGAGATTGCACCATTTGCTGAAAGAATGCAAACGGCACGAGGACCATGCTGAGAAAAAGACATTATTTTTGACGACACATCCTGAAAGCAAATATCATATTGTTAGTAGACCAGACCAATGCCTAGAGAAATTGTTTTGTGATGCAAACTAAACCTCAATTTGCAAGATAGTCTATATCAACACATTAGACACAAATTGTTCTATATAACACATCCACTAGATAAATAGAAATCATACATAAGAAACTTTCATACATAGAGTATTGGATTATGACAGTATTAAACATAAAGGAAACTCTTCATTAGAGGTGTCAATGGTTGTACTCGAGACGGCTCGTTCCTTGCTTGGCTTAGCATGCACACAAGCGTGGCCAAGTTGAGCGATGCTCGGCCCAAGCCTGCCTAGTTGATAAAAAAAATTAAAATAAAAGGCAAAAAATATATGTGTGTATTAATATAGATGCAAATATACACATGTAGATCAGGAATGATAGCTCTATCCACATGCATGAACAAGTGTCGAAAAGATGTCGCTAGTGTAACCCCATTTTCTATTGAGTACGTAGTTATAGTCATAGTGAAAGACTGGTGGGGATTTCAGAGTTTTGGACAACTAGTTAAGGGCTTGGACATATTAAGCCTAACAGCCATTTGAAAAATATATCCCCAAACTTTAGAACATGATTGAGGAGATATACAGACACAAGTTATGAGAGATGTGAATAACATTCTTCCAAAATAATTTGGGAGAGAGGGTATTGATAGAAGAATGTTTAGTATTTTTATATATTTTTTAAAATTTTGAATTTTATAAATTGATTTATCAAAGAGTGAAATACTGATATAAAAAAGAGGGACAATTTTGGGAATCTGAGGTGAAAAAGTGTACCAAGCCTAATGTTGGGCAATGCTCAACACATGAGAAAAAAACTAACTCAACTAATGCCCAGCCCATTTTGAATGCAGACCAAGTTGAGCTAGTGGCCCGGGCTTACCCAAGTCTATTTATGCAACCTCAACTTGCTATCAGGCCATGTCAAGCATGTTTGAGAGTGAAGGATTAGAACCTTAGCCCAACAAATTTTGTGTTCAATTGGGCTAGAAGCAAACATACTGACACAATTGCATTTGCCACTTCTTAACAAAAAGGTAGTGTGCATGAAGCTCCTGTCAATGCAGGATCCCAGAGAAGGTTTATTGTACGTAACCTTATTACCTGCATTGCAAGAGGCTATTTCTACGACGGGAACCCGTGACCATCAAAACACATGGCGGCAAATTTATCGTTATGTCAAGGCACCCCTTCTTTTAAAAAACATTAGCCAATTTTAATTATATTTTGACAGCTACAAATTCTGCTTGTCCACTAAAAATTTGATGACCAATTAAAAGAACAAAAACCATATCATATTTTGCATTAGTTGATGCTAATCAACATAGCAAATTCAAAATGTCATGCTTAAACATAAAATAATTAGGAACCATATTAAATCCTAAACATAACTTGTCTGCATTCTTGACAACAATTAAGAATACATAGCAACAAAACATTGTATGGCATCAGAAAACTGCATATCTCTGATGCACACAAAATATAGTCAAGGAAATTTTGGACATACCACATTCATATGGATACTCAATATGCGATTAAAGTCTTCATGGAATAAGTTCGTCCACTATTCTAATGGGGAACAGAATAAGTTAAAAAGAAATAATAGACAATCTTCAGAGTTGAAGACAAATTCTAGTTTCGCCAATAGGTTAAACATTGGACCATTGAAGTTCCTAGCTGGAGACAAGCAGATAGAACTGTTAACTAATAGCAGTTTTGCAGTTAAATTCATCTATTAGCATCTACTGTTGAGATAAACAAGGAAGTGAGCTAGAGGCGTAGCTAGTAATTATTGTTATGTATGTTGCATGCAAACAAAAAAGGCATTAAAAAAAGTGGCATTCAGAAGCGAATTATCATAGATGGAGATACTCAACAGTAATTAACGATGAAATGATTGTCATTAATAAAGAAAATACCAAAGAATTTAAAGGAAATGTAGACCCAATTCGACATAATAACAGACAGCCAACAATACAAATGTTGAAAGAAATTAGTCATCCTGAAAATTATGTAATTGAGATACCTCTCCTGCCTTCACAGTAATAACATGAGGTGTAAACCCAATGCCAGCTGATCCTGCAAGTGAAATAAAATTCCCTATGTTATTATATTACCAAAAAAAAAAGGTATATGAGGAAATATTGAAAAGATCTTAACCAAAAATACTTATTTAGCTAATAAAAATTTAAATCTTTCAGGAATTTAAGGTGAACCCATTTTAATGTTATGCATACAAAGGAAAAAATGATTTTCAATAAAACTAAGTAATTGAAGCCTTACTAAGAACAACACTCAGCAAGTTGCAGTTTAAAATGTTTGCCAGTTAAAACAACAAAACATTCAGCGGTGATAAAACTTCTATAGCTGATGTACAATCTCACTTAAAATTGCATACTACTACAAACTATTAGATTTTGTAAGCAACTAGTGCATTATATCATCAAATCAAACAATTAAAAAATAAAATAAAATGTGTGACTAATTTAATTTAGATGTGTCAATCAGACTCTCAGATCCACCAGAAATTTGAATCACCACCAAATTCAATCAGCATTGTTTACCCATTTGAATGAGACCACTTTGTTCCAAGTTTCCAACCATATTTATAAAATATTCTGCAATCAGTTAGGTACCAAACAAGTATACCAATATCCAGGTTTTGTGCTGCTCTAGAATACCTTTTATTTTCCAAATTATTATATATATTGTGCTTCCCAAAAGAGGAAGTAGGAGAAAAAGAAAGTATTAAGTGGGGAAAAGAATAATTATCTTCCTTCCACTCACTTTGACCAATCTTGTTTACTGGATGAAACTGGAAAGAAAAGATTAATGCTCCTTGTGCTGTATTTGTTAGAAACTCAAGCTTCCTTTATCTCCATTTTCATCTGATATGTGTGAAATAAAATGGAGAAAGAAAAAAAAAAAAAAAAGTACCTTCCTCCTCTCTTCTTTCCAAGAGAAATTGGAAATTTTATTGCTTTCCTGCTTCCCCTCCTATTTGGCTATTTCGGTCTATATAAACTCACAGATTGAATATTGTGAAAACATGCTTGGGATAAATTTTCCAAAAATACAGGAGCAATTAACATACAAAACAATAATATTTTCTTGTTTTTTGGAAAGAAATGCATCAGCCATTGTGAATATATATATAATCTAAAGGGTGATGGCAATTGGCAAACACATTTTTATATAATTTTTCTTCCAATTTTAGATTATATTTCTCATTATATATATATATATATATATATATTTCATGAGGCAGATGCAGCAATGCAGCATTAGAATTATTACTACTCAAATCAGTTCCTATGGTGCATCATTGGAACCCTAGTGGATCAAACATTAATCAGACCTATGGATAAAAGACATGAAATATAAATATACAACGGGGATTACCTAGAGCGGCCAACTGCTGCTTCTTTTTAGAGTTGTAAGGTCGGCGTTTCACTGTTGCTCCAGTGGGTGAAGGAGTTAAAGCAAGAGCCATGGTGCCATCAGGTGCGTACTTTCTGGGTCGCCCTCGTTTCCGCTTCAGCGGCTCCCCGGTGTTGATATTCAAGCCTTGTGATGGCAACCCCGACGAGGGAACATCAAGACTCCCACTGCTCCCCCCGCCTCCGCCTTCGTAAGTGGAAGTAACAGGAACAGAAGCAGGTGCAGGAGCTGGAGCAGGAGTAGGAACAGGTGCAGGCGCAGGAGGCGAGGTGTTGGCAGTAGTACTAATTGGCTTGTACAACGCCGTGCCATCCTGCGAATAAACCAATCGCATACTCTGCATCGGCGACTGGGTTTGCACCGGGCTTTTCTGTACACTGGAATTGAACGGCATAATTCCAGGCTCTGATCTCACTTCCATGGGAAAGACGACGAAGCTCGAAAAATATTAGAAGGTCAAACCAAAGTCCTACCAGCCAAAGACTCCCGAGGAAGTACAGAACCGAGTGCACGCCCCAGACTCGTGCGCGTAGCCAAAGATCTAATTTTGAAGACCCTTCCACTGGCTCCAGAAAGTCCACTACTGAGAGAACATCCAGCAACCAAGGAGAGAGATCAGTCGAAAGTTTGAATTTTTACCACAAGAAACTACTCGAACAAGCTCAAAGTCACAGATGCAAGAAGTAACTCAAGTACCCTCAAAAACCCTAAGCACCGAAGTCCAATCTTCACATCAGTAACAAACAAGAACCATAAAAGCGGCGTAAGTAGCAACAACCGGGAGATCAAACCACAAGAAACAGTGCAAAATAAAGTGGAAACTGGACCGAAAAAAGTTAAAATAATTCTATACGCTTAGACCTGATGCGAGAAACAGTAAGAAAAAGGGAAAAGAAAAGAAAAAGAAAAACAAACCTGAAGTATGTCTAAACCGCAGAAATTCCTCAACCACACAAAAGAAAAAAGAAATTAATCGCCAAAGTTCCATTTTTTCACGGAGTTTTCCCGTAAAAGCCAGAAATTTATGAATTTTGAGGGGGAAATGCCGAGAAATACGGGAAAAATAGCGGAAGTGTGACGAAAAAAATACTGCTCCGCGAAGAAAAAAAAGGAAATAAACAGAAGTAAATAGAAAAACCTAATTCGTGTACGCGCTCCAAATCCTCGCCGAGACTACTCACTCACATCAGACTAGATGAGGCAAATAAAAGAGGGCAAAATCCTGCCCTAATATTTCTCCTACTCCATTATCAAAAATTACTTTTTTAATCATTTTCAAAAAGTAATTTTTTATATCTTTAATTTTGAAACCCCCTTTTAGCAGATAATAGAAAGTGAAAAAATGAATATGGATTTTTTTTATTTTTTATTTTTGTTTGTATATATATATTTTTTGGATGGATAAATACTCTTGCTCAGGAAAAAAAACATTTTAAAGAAAAAAACAAACTTAATTTAAGTTAATTAATTAGTATTCAATGACCGAGTGGGGGCCATAACACGCCATTATTACTTTGGCTTCCACGGACTTTTGCGTTGAGATCCGTGAACGCGTATCTCGAGGATGCCGAGGACTACGACGGGTGCAAGTTCCGAAATAAATGTTTCCACTGCCCAGATGTTAAATTTGTTTAATTTAATAAATAGATCCAATAATAAAAAAAATCTAAAATCTTAATACTGACGTCAAATTTTTATTAATAATTTAGAATATATTTTATTAAAATTATATATAGAGAGACACACCAGCACACTCATTCAGTGCACACTCTAACTCTGAGCACCCAAAGTCATCCTCAAACATCTGGACCCCAAAAATGAATCAGGACTGCCGGGAGTGACTCTAGGTGACCAAACTTATGAATGTCACCTAGGAGTGTGCACCGAATGGGTGTACGCGTTGGGCGACCGGCGTGGGCGACCCTCACACACGAAGGCAATACCGATATTTTTACGTTGGTTCATAAAAGTGAATAGTTTGTTATATTTTCACATTGGTCTGTAAAAATGAATAGTTTGTGTAATATTTTTACGTTAGTTCGTAAAACTGAATAGTGTGTGTCGAAGAGTTATGTTTTTATAATATTTTAGGTTTGTGAATAATAAAAATGAATAATAATTATGAACAGTAAAAAATCGACACTAATTATGAATACTAATCTTAAACAATTATTGAAAAAAAAAGTGAACAGTAATCTTAAATAGTAATTATGAATCGTAAAAAGTAACAATAATCTTAAACAACGATTGCTAAATTAGGATATTTTCCTCATTTTTACTATAATTTTTAGTTATATCTAATTGTTCAAGCTTTATCCCAACTTTTATGGGTCTTATAACGAACTTTTAGTTGCTCTTGCTGCCCAACTTAGTCAGCACAGGCTTTACAAGCTTAAACCATGAGAGACAGTTTCTAACTTTCGAAGACAAAGAGACGAAAATAGAGCTTTTTATTAACTTGCCTTGGAAATTTTATAGGAAATCATACAAACTAGGAAATTGAAAGCATACGAGCTAACTTAGCTAGTTACAAACTTAGTTTTTTTACAAACTTACATAGGAAAATTACAAGGACATTATAGAAGATACTTATAGATAATTCTGCTTTTCATGTTTTCATTTATGCAATTTTAGTTCATTTTCAGCTTCTGCACACTTTGTTATGCAATTACAATTCTATTTTTTTTTTCTTAGACTCTGAATTCTATTTTTTGCTTTTCAATTCTGCATTCCTTGTTAATTTTTGAATGGATCTTGCTACATTTGTTTAGTTTGATTCTTGATCTTAATTGTTCTTTAGTGTCTTTTAATTTTGGTTGGTTAGTTTAGGTGTTACTTTGTTTCGTTAGCTTAGTTATTATTAATGAACAACTAGGGTTAGTTGATTTATGTTGAGTTTTTAGTTGCAATTAGGGTTAGTATCTTGCTTTACTTCAGAATTTACTTAGTTGCAATTAACTTTTCTTTACTTGCATTGTCTTTCATTCACTAGATTAGGTTTCATTTAATGTTTGCTATTTCATTCCTTAGTTTAATTATATTAATGGTGAAATTATAGTATAGAATGACAATGCGTTATGAGTTTAGTATTAATGGGTAGATAGAAAGTTGTTCATTTCATTAGGATAAATTTCATACCTTTTTTTGCTATTTCATTTGCTAGTCTTTAGTCCAAAAATCAAACAATACCCATGTTTATGATGAAAACCCCAAAAATAATTCTGAATCTAAGACAAGCATCTGATTGTTAGTTCCTCGAGATATTTTACCCTGGGCCCTTTATTACAATATCATTGTAGTTAAGGGGTTCATTGAATATAAATTGTTAATTTGATAAGTCCACTCGTGACACTCAATGTGGGCTCAGCGATCTATCCCTGATTCGACAGTCTAAAAAAATTCAATATTATCGACTCCTTCCAACATAAGAGTCCAGTCAGTCAGGCTCGTGCCTCATTTGACTAGACTTAAGAAGAGACTTGTGATGTGGGGTATAGATTTAGCCATGTGGAGGTAAGGGCATAAAGGTCTTTTGACATTAGGAGGGTTTTTGGTTTTGAGATTGGCACTGTTCACGCGGAAGGGGAGGGGGCTTCTTCGTGTTTTTGACGCCGCCAAGCCAACCTCCTTGGAGGCTGCCTCCACCTTCTGCCTTTCGCCACTGCCATTGCCACCATGCACGTCGCTGCCCTCGTCACCTCCGGCCACCACTACCTTGCAATAGGCTACTGTCGTTGCCAACCACGCCACCTTTGCTTCACTGGCCAACGCTGCCCCGTTACATCTCTCCTCTCCATGTTGACACTGACGCCGACTCCTATTCCCTCTTCCTCTCCTCTCGCCAGCAGCTAGCCCCACCATCGACGTCGTATCTAGCGCTGACGCTGCAAGCACCGCCTCCATAGCTCCAGTAGCCTCCAGAGCTATAACCCATGAGATGGCTCCACCCCCTTCCGGCTGCAGCCTCCACCAGTCAACCCACGACCTCCGCCGACCTCATAACACCACCGTCGCTGCCAGCACTCCTGCTGTTGGATCTGACTTGCCAGCACCTCTATCCTTAGGTCTTATGCTAATCCAGCCTTCGATCTGTGTTGTCATACGATTCTGGCGCAAATCCGGCAATCGATTTACACTGACATACGCTTCTGATATCAATCCAGCTTTTGATTTGTGTAGTTATACGCTTCCGGTGTCGATCCGACCATCGAGCCATCTTACGCCACTATTTTCTGGCATGTATGTCGTGTTCCAGCCTTCGAGCTGATATTATGTTCTGGGCTTCGAGCCGAGGCTATGTTTCGGTCTTCACACCGTCCGGCCTGTGCGTCACAGTCATATTCCAGCCTGCATGCCACTGTCATATTGTAGCCTACGTGCTGCCTTACAGATCCATGCTACACCTGGCTCTGTGTCGTTACCCCCAGATCTAGCTCCTCAGTCGGCTCACATTCATCTACCCTTCAGAACTATGACAACTCGATCAGTGTCATAACCAACTCATCGGTCTACCAGTGGGCGCCCCCCTGCGTCAGGGTACATCATCATACTCATTCTTTATTTATTTCATCATTCTACTATTAGCATGTTCCTTATATATTTATGAGATCTGCCTCGAGTATCAGCGTGCCAGGGACCCAGCAACCCGGTCGCTGTCTATAGGTAGCATTGATCAGAGGCCTTTTGATGACTCAATCAATCCACAAGATAACTCACCACCCTTCTCTCTCCGGGGGCATGGCAATTCGGTCAATATTCCAGCCATCTCACCAATGATCCACTCTTCTCAGCTTTTAGACAGGATCAAATTTGGCGCCGTCTGTGGGAACTTCGCCTGATCTGGAACATGAAGATTAACGACGCCATAAAACTCTCTGCCATCATCATGGTCTCGAAAGATTTCGATGAACACATGATATTCTCTCCTCACTCCATAAGTATTCGGGAGTTGAGGGAGAGAGTCAGATCCTTAGCCGGTCAACATGTTAGTTTTTCTATTATGTTCTCTCTTACGGCCATAGGATCTACTACAACTTCCCGATAAGAGAGTAAGGACCTAGTTTCATGATCAGAGACTAGGGTCCTAAATCCTTGCTTAGGCATTAGGGGCACAATTCCCCGATCAGACACTAGGGACACAACTCCCCGACCAGACATTAGGGACACAATTCCCTGATCATATACTAGGACACAGGTCCCCGATCAAATACTAGGGACACATCTCCCCAATCAGGGACTAGCAACTACAACTTTTTGATCAGAATCTAGGGGTCTCGCTCTCTTATTAGGGACTGGGGGGGCTCAACTCCTTGATTAGGTGTGCTACAAGCTCTGCACTCTCAACCCATGGGGCTTTGCACCCTCTCACTGCTATAGGCTTTGCAATGGGGCTCTGCACCCTCTTACTACTACAGGTTTTGCACTCTCCAGCCATGGGGTTATGCTCCCTCCTATTGCTATGAGTTCTACTCCCTCAGCTATGAGCTTCACTCCCTCAGTTGGTTAGCAGGGCTCAAACTATTCTCTCCTTGACTCCACGGACATCTGGGAGTCAAAGAATCGACATTATTTCCCCTCTGACTCCACGGGCATTTTAGAGTCGGTGGGACCGAGTTGGATTCTCAACTGGTCGGTGGATTAGAGTTTTATGATATTCTCATTCCTAACTCCGCAGATGCTTGGGAGTCGTGGGATCGAGTTATTCTCTCCCTCAGTGGGATCGAGTTATTTTCTCCTAACTCTACGGACACTTAGGAGTTGAGGGATTGAGTAATTCTTTTAGTAAAATGCTCTCCCTGACTCTACGGACACTTAAGAGTCGAGGGATTGAATCATTCTCTCAGCGGGATCCTCTCCCCGACTCTACTTGCATTTGAGAGTTAAGAGATCGAGCTATTCTAGTCTTTCAATAGGATCGGGTTATTCTCTCCCTCAATTGAGGCTTATTATATTCTCTCTCCGACTCCAAGAACACTTGGGAGTCAAGGGATAGAGCCTACTATTCTCTCTCCAACTGCACAGGCACTCAGGAGTCAAGGGATTGAACCTACTATTCTCTCATGGATTTCATGAATGCTCGAGAGTCGAGTTATCAAGCTATTCTCTCAACTGGATCGAGTTATTATCTCTCTCAGCGAGATCGAATTATTCTCTCCCCGATTCCGCAGACATGCACTTAGAAGTTGAGGGATCAAGTCATTCTCTTAGCAGGATCCTCTCCTCGACTCTACAAATGTTTGGAAGTCGACTGATTGAGTTCATAATATTCTCTCCTCAACTTTGCCGAATCTTGGGAGTCAAAGGATTGAGCTTGTTATTCTCTCCTTCAGCGAGATCGAGTTGTATTATATTCTCTCTCCGACTCCACTGATACGGAGGAGTCTAAGGCTTGAGCTATTATCTCTTGGACAGTGATGAGGTCACCCCAAAATTGCGGATCAGGTTCGAGTGCATATAGTACTATCTTTTATAATTTATAGCTCTTCAACGCTGCTTTACTTGTAGTTGCTTCACCTCTTCCGACTCGGACATAGTC
>JBBMJZ010413104.1:17987840-18005908 GCA_037833815.1 Zingiber zerumbet | reverse complement strand
AACCTTTGACAAAAATCTTTCAAAAAAAAATATTCAACTAATATTATCAACAAATTTCAATGTTATGTTAAAATGAAGTGGTTCGTTATTAGACCATGTATTTGATGAATCAAATACATCATTATTGTATACTCTTTGATATCTATGACACATGCAACCTAATGATTGTTCTCCTATTTTTTTATACATAGTTCTTAATACAATTCCTTATTTTTTCATCTTCTTGTAAATTTACAGAATAATTTTTTGGTTTTTCGAACCAAAAGGAAAAGTATTTCGAGTCCATCAGGTTTCTAAATAAGTCCTAGCTGACAATCAACGAGTGTAGAGGAACATAAGCATTTCTCCGGTCGACATTTGTTTCGAGTTTATATTCTCTGAACTGATAACGAATCAAATATATATAAACAATAGTTCTAGTGCTTGTCTTCAGTTGGAGTCAATATTTTATCTCAAAGTTGATACCATTTCATAGTCTGATTTGTTCTCAGAGTTTCTAGATACTTTTGCTACGTTTGCCAACTGGTGAAGTCCTATTCAAAATTGACAAGTGAGCTAGTAGATGAGAACAAATGGCATAGATTACATCTGCCGGCTAACCATTGTCAGAATCTAAGCAAGAAAAATATTAACAAATTTTTCTCATTAATTACAAAATTTTGTGGGTCAAGTCCAGTTTGAGAGATACTGACTTAATTAATAAACTACAAGTAGCTGACGTAAAATAAGTGAGCCATAAACCAACATGTAAGACGACGTTTCTTTCTCAAAGAGCAGAAGGAATGCCCATTCAAATATAATATATGCTATTGCCACTTCCTCTTTGAACATTCAGATTAGTTGTAGTGCATATTAGACTGATTAAAGTTGACTTGATCTTCTTTTAAATCAAATTGTTAGTTGAAGAACTAATTACATATCTCTCTTTAAAAATCTATTAAGTATTGGGTAAAATGAAAATGTCCATTAGCCTAAAAAACTTAACCAATAACTCATTTGACAAATCCATAACCCAAACCTCATTATTATTGTCTATTATTAAAAATCACTTCACTCTTATTGGTTTAATGATACCCCAAGTGGCTCATAAGCCATAAGGTATAGAAATAGAGGCGAATGGTGGGCAGCAACACAGTCGCCTGCCTAAATATAAAATTCCTGACTCC
Source organism: Zingiber zerumbet (assembly GCA_037833815.1). Taxonomy (NCBI): domain Eukaryota; kingdom Viridiplantae; phylum Streptophyta; class Magnoliopsida; order Zingiberales; family Zingiberaceae; genus Zingiber; species Zingiber zerumbet. The sequence continues at coordinate 18,004,742 of JBBMJZ010413104.1, read as the reverse complement.
GTCCTTGTCCAGTATGATCTTAGATTTTGTTCTTTGGGAAAGAGTTTAAGTTAGACCTCACCTATATATTTGACATGTGTCAAGACATAAAAAGAACGCACATGTAGGTTGGGGAACTTGTGCCTCTACAAGATTGAAGTGTATGGATATTGTGTTGTCGTGACCAAGGTGGTACGCTCAATGGTTTCTAGATTTGAAGAGATTGGAGAAAGATGTTGTAGGATATCCAAGGGACTATGGGACGAGGAGCAATGAGGTGGTGTTGGAGCAACTTCAAAGCAATGAACTAGTACAAGCAGATTAGCAACTTGATGGCTTGAGGTCCATAAGTGATTGGAGAAGGTTACTTGAGGTAGATAGAAGGAACACAAGATGAGGAGCATTGAGGCAAGATGATAGTTGAAGGAGGCGGATTACATAGGTGAAGGAGTTAAGAATGACATATGGAGGAACTGAGGGCTTGCACACATCTGAGGGACTGAATAACCTAAGAAGAGGTGGCTGAGGGTGAGGTCAAGTTGCCATGGTAAAACTCTATTGAACTATAAGTTTTGAATAACCATTATCCATAGAAATGAGAGTAGAACTTAATATAAGCTGACTTGACTTTAGAGATGGTCATAGTTAGATTTACAAGTAGATTGACATTGAAGTTCAATCGGTTAGTGGTTGGGCCCAATACGACAAAGTGATTCAGGGTTTGAGGCTTGACCAATCAACTGATGTAGAGTTAAGATAGTGGTTTAGTTGATTAATAAAATAGGCACTCAACTGATAAACTAAAATCCTAAAATTGTGGTTTGCTAGGTACTTTATGGTTTGGAACAGTTTAATATGGAATCTAGTCAACTAATGGGAAATTTTACTAGGTCTGAAGAGTCAATAAATAGATTGTTTTGTTCATGGTTGAGTCAATAAGACTGTCAACTAATGGCAAACAATCGACTGATGGTAAGTTACCATTTGACTGATTATTGATTTGGAAAGCAATCAAGAGACATTCTTTACAATAAATACTCATCATGAAGGATCATTCAAATAAGGTGCAAATCAATCAATTAATAGGTGGCAAACTATAAGAAATGTTAAGAGTATTATAGCCTATAAAAGGAAAGTTCGTTTAAGGCTTGAAGATTGGTGAAAATAAGATTAGTTAAATCTTATCAGAGCTTCTCCCTTGTACTTAAGCTTTCTTTGTAATCCTTGTATTCTCTTTCTCTTGTAAAAGGTTCCTCCACTATTGGAAGGGTTTCAAGAAGGAGAAATATAGTGTCTTTTTGGAAGTGATCTACCAAATGAATCTTGTTAGCATCTGTGAGTGCTTTTCTTGCATTTTTTCAACTTCACTAAAGTTGAAGAGGCACTAACTTGCTCAGGGCTTCTCTTACTTTACAAGCTGACTTTACTCTTGTACTCTTTTCAAAAGGTCTCATTGCTAATAGAGATATCTTTTTCCTTATAAAATTATGATCTTTTCTATGTGTTTTTAATGTGGGACTATGTTATATATATATATATATTTGACCCGTTCTTTTTTCTACAAAGATCTTGCATTTGCTATTTTACAATTTTAAATAATTTAACAATTTCCATAATTTTTCACGAAAGACAATGAGAGTAGCAATATCATCCTCATGGTAATAAATTAAAATAATCGTTTTAACCAAAGCTTTCAATTTCGATATAAATCATTTCTTGTTCTTTCCTCCATCCACATAGATCCCTTCGCGCCTCCTCTCCCCGCTCTCTGTCGCTTCCTCTGCCATGGCCGATTTCTCCTTCGACGTCGACCGCCGCACCACCTCCCGCGGCCGCTCCGCCATCCGTGGCCACCACACCACCCCCATCGCCTCCCGTAGCCCCGCGCCTCGCCCGAGATCCAGCCGGCCCATCCGCGACTTCGACGACGACACCTCGTGGCAGACCTCCGTCTCGTGGCAGTTCGAGCCTACCCGATGGGGAGAGCTGACTGGGTTCGGAGCCGCCGTATCTCCGTGGACCCCGCAGGGCTACGACACCCCCCGTAGTGACCACAGCTCAGCCGTCTTCCTCCGCCGGACGGCCCGAGATTTCTACGTATCTAGTAGCGCCAATCCGCACAGCGAGCGATCGAGAAGGCTTCCACTTCGGAGCTACGAGGTCAGCCGCTCCGACTACTCATCCGCGCTGGTTGCGAAACGCCGACGCGACCGGCCTAAGAAACCCCCTGTCATCGACAGCTCCTTCGATAGCGTGTTTGATTACAGCGAAGCGAAAGAACTTGCTCCGAGGAGCTTCGGCAACCCCCTAGATGTCGTTTCACATGATGCATCATTAATCTCTCAGGGCTACGAAACCTGTGCGACGCCGAGCAGGTGGCGCGATAGCAATGCGAGTTTGAGTTGTAAACCAAGCCCAGGGGATGCGCACCGAACATATGATGAAGCACCTGACGGAGGCGATGAAAGCGAGAGCGATTATGATAGCGAGAGCGATGAGGAAGATGGGCCGGCGAGGCGGAGTACGGTGGGTCTGTTGGGTTTGTTCAAGTATTCGACTGCGCTGGATTTGGTTCTGATTTTCTTTGGCTGCATCGGGTCCCTGATCAATGGCGGATCGCTTCCTTGGTACTCCTACTTGTTTGGGAATGTCGTCGACAAGTTGGCCTCGGACTCCGGAAGCCACATGGTTAAGGAGGTCGAAAGGGTAATTAATTAAGTTGCATTTCAGATTAATTAGTCGTGTAGCTTTCATAATTAATTACCTGTTGGATCTTTGGGTCTGCAGATATCCTTTTACATGATTGCACTTGCGGCAGTGGTGGTCGTCGGATCTTATATGGGTGAGTAGTAATTAATTATCTGTTCGAGATATATATATGTATATATACTTAGTTCGATCTGGTTGCATGCTGCAGAGATTACTTGTTGGAGAATGGTTGGGGAAAGGTCGGCGCAGAGAATTCGACGGGAATACCTTCGAGCTGTGTTGAGGCAGGAAATCGGCTTCTTCGACATGGAGATGAGCACGGGAGATGTGATGCACGGCATATCCAGCGATGTCGCACAGATCCAGGAAGTAATTGGGGAGAAGGTATGTATCTATGTTGACCCGCGACTTCCATCATTAATTTTAATTTTATAGATCGATCGATAAACTACTCATCCACTATCATTATATGGTGGTCGGTTGTTCATCTTAATTAATTATTGATCTGGATGTGATGGAGATGGCGCATTTTGTTCACCACATCTTTACATTCGTCTGTGGCTACATGGTGGGCTTCCTCAAGGCATGGAAGGTAGCCCTGGTGGTTTTCTCTGTTACTCCAGTGATGATGATCTGTGGCATTGCTTACAAGGCGATTTATGTCGGTCTCACAGCAGAGGAAGAGGTTAGAGACGATCGATATGTATATATAATATTAATTAATATATAATCACGCACTGAGCGATGGATCCTATTAACTAACTAACTAGCTCGTGTTTGAAATAATTTGTAACAGGCCTCTTACAGAAAAGCTGGCAATGTAGCTCAACAAGCAATTAGCTCGATCAAGACCGTGATATCATTCGTGATGGAGGACCGAATGGCAGAAAAGTACAAGGTGTGGCTAGACGAGTCAGCACCCATCGGAGTGAAGACAGGGTTTGCCAAGGGTGCTGGCATGGGCGTGATCTATCTCGTGACCTATTCACAATGGGCTCTGGCCTTCTGGTATGGGTCCTTGCTGGTGGCCAAAGGAGAGATCACAGGAGGAGCTGCCATTGCTTGCTTCTTTGCTGTTAATGTAGGCGGAAGGTACTAGCTAGTTAAGTCTACCTCTCCTTCACATTCCTTCGCTTCTTGATTCTTTCATAAAGGCCTCTTCGCATGTGGGGCTGCAGGGGGTTAGCTTTGTCATTGTCGTACTACGCCCAATTTGCTCAAGGTACGGTGGCAGCCGGCCGTGTGTTTGAGATCATTGATAGAACACCCGAGATCGATCCATACAGCACAGATGGACTAGCGCTCTCATCGATAAAAGGTCAAGTTGAGTTTAGAGGTGTTGATTTTGCGTACCCTTCGCGCCCAGGGACCATCGTACTCAGAAGCCTCAATCTCTCTATCCCTGCGTCGAAGACTTCGGCTCTCGTGGGTGCCAGTGGAGGTGGCAAATCCACCGTCTTTGCTCTTATAGAGAGGTTCTATGATCCGTTGCGAGGTAATGGACGGATTGAATTTGTTAAAACACCATAAGTTAATCTGTGCATCCACGGACAATGCAGACTCAAGATTAATTTCAGTACTTTCATGACACGCGGTAGTTGCTCTGTTTATGTTTGATTGATTGCCAGGATCAATATGCTTGGACGGTCATGATATAAGGACTCTAAATATCAAATGGCTGAGAGAGCAAATGGGGCTGCTGGGGCAGGAGCCTATCCTCTTCTCCACTTCCATAATTGAGAATGTGATGCTGGGCAAACAGAATTGTAGCAGGAAGGAAGCTATGGCCGCCTGTGCTGCTGTAAATGCTGATAACTTCATATCCGGGCTCCCTGAGGGATACGACACACAGGTGATCCTAGCTGCTGTCTGAAACTTTACTACCGTTTACATGCAATGAAGAAGATTATTAATGGAGGAATATATATGAAGATAGCTAGGTTCCAATTGTTCCACACCAACATGTATGCTAGCTTCCTTTCTCTTCTTATTGTCGTTAGTGTTGTGAAAATGGCAGGTAGGTGAACGTGGAACGCAGCTGTCAGGGGGGCAGAAGCAGAGGATTGCATTGGCACGGACAATGATAAGGAATCCCAAAATTCTCCTCCTCGACGAGCCCACAAGCGCTCTAGACCCCGAATCCGAGGCTGCCGTTCAACGAGCGATCGATCGTCTCTCCACCGGCCGGACCACCGTAGTGATCGCCCACCGCCTCGCCACCGTTCGGTCAGCCGACGTCATTGTGGTCGTTGACTCTGGCGCCGTCGTCGAGTCCGGATGCCATCAGGATCTCATGAGCCGGGCTGGGCCTTATGCTGCCTTAGTAAAGATCGCGAACGACAACACCACCAACGTCAAGAACAGCGACGTTCTTGCACGGTCGATGGCATCGGACCCGCGCAATAAGGACCAGTTCAAAAGCTTCGATCAGGTCTCCGCCTCTCACATGATGCAGAGCTATGCCAAGCCCATGCAATTGCAATCGGTGGAAGAGCAGGAACAGATGCAGAGGCAAAGAGCTACCAAGATTAAGACCTCCGAGATATGGAGTCTTCAGAGGCCGGAGGCTCCGGTTCTGCTGGTTGGCTTCGTCATGGGTATCGTTGCGGGTGCTATCTTCTCCATCTTCCCTTTGCTCCTCGGGGAAGCACTTCAAATCTACTTTCAATCGGATGCCACAAAGATGAAGCGGGATATCGAGCGCCTTGCCGTTGTGATAGTGGGGCTGGGATTGGGCTGCATCGTTACCATGACGGGCCAACAGGGCTTCTGTGGATGGGCAGGCACTAGACTCACTGTTCGCGTCCGGGATCTCCTGTTCCGGGCAATCCTCCGGCAGGAGCCCGGCTGGTTCGACCTCGACGACAACTCCACAGGCGCGCTGATCTCCAGGCTCTCCATGGATTGCATCGCCTTCCGCTCTATGCTCGGAGACCGCGTGTCGGTCCTGCTGATGGCCCTGGGCTCGGCCGCCGCCGGGCTGGGCGCTTCGTTCACGCTCGACTGGAGGCTGACGCTGGTAGCCGCAGCCATGGCTCCCTTCACCCTGGGAGCTAGTTACTTCATTCTACTCATCAACCTGGGGCCAAAGGTGGACAACGCCGCCTACGCGGCCGCAAGCAGCGTGGCCGCCGGCGCCGTGGGCAACGTTCGGGCCGTCGCGGCTTTCTCCGCTCAACAACAGATCGTTTCCTCCTTCGACCGGGCCCTGTCGGAGCCCATGAGAAAGTCAGCGAGCAAATCCCACCTGGTGGGCATTGCGCTCGGACTCTCGCAAGGTGCCATGTACGCCGCGTACACCCTGACGCTATGGGCCGGCGCGCGCCTGATGGAAAAGCATCTCTCCAACTTCGGGGACGTGTGCAAAGTGTTCCTCATCCTGGTGCTGAGCTCCTTTTCGGTGGGCCAGCTGGCGGGCCTGGCGCCCAACACGGCGGGCGCCCCTGCGTCCGTCGACCGCGTCCTCGGCATCATGAAGCGGCGGCCAGCGGTGAAGACGATCGGGCGAGGGCGGAGGGTGGAGTCGGGGAGGGGGCTGGAGGTCGAGCTGCGGAAGGTGACGTTCGCGTACCCGTCGAGGCCGGGGGTGGCGGTGCTGCAGGGGTTGTCTCTGCGGGTGAAGTCGGGGAGCACGGTGGCAGTGGTCGGGGGAAGCGGAAGCGGGAAGTCGACGGTGATTTGGCTGGTGCAGAGGCTCTACGATCCGTCGGCTGGGAGGGTGATCGTTGGGGGGATGGACGTGAGGGAGGCGGACTTGAAGTGGCTGCGGAGGGAGTGCGCTCTGGTGGGGCAAGAGCCCTGCTTGTTCGGCGGCTCCATCAGGGAGAACATTGGGTTCGGGAACCCCAACGCCTCCTGGGCGGAAATCGAAGAGGCAGCGCAGGAGGCCAACATCCACAAGTTCATATCCGGTCTTCCTCAGGGCTACGAATCCCAGGCAAGCAAATTCAATAATAATTAATCTTAGTTGGCTGATCGATCGCCGATCGATATCTTCACCTTCCTCCTCCTCCTGTAGGTAGGGGAGAGCGGGGTGCAGCTGTCGGGCGGGCAAAAGCAGCGGATAGCGATCGCCCGCGCCGTGCTCAAGAGGTCGAGGATCCTGCTGCTGGACGAAGCCACCAGCGCGCTGGACGCGGAGTCAGAGAAGCACGTGCAAGAGGCGCTACGAATGGCTTCCAACCGCGCCACCACCATCGTGGTTGCGCACAGGCTCGCCGCGGTCAGTCATGCCGACCGGATCGCCGTGGTGAAGGAAGGCAAGGTGGTGGAGTTGGGGAGCCACGAGGAGTTGGTGGAGAACCACCCGGGCGGGGTCTATGCCGCTATGGTCCGGCGGGAGATGGAGGCCCAAGCACTTGCTTAACTTAACCATGATCTTTGCTTTAGATGTGGTCCGGTGATAGTAAATGGGCGAGACAGTGGCCTTTCTCCTCGCGCTACTTCAAATAATTTAATTTGTTATGCAGATCGAATAACATGATTTCCACAGATCACGGGACCCGGTGATTTCTTTTTAATCAGATATGAATTTATATATATTCAAATTCATTTTCCAATGTCCCTAAGCCTACTCTCTCTACGGAAATATACACCATCAAACTGTGTGAGACAAGTTTTAGAAGTACCAAAAATTCCAAACCAAACACAATTCAGTGTGAATTGCAATGGCTGGAGGTACGCTATTGCATTCAATTTCATTTCCTTTTTCGATATGAATATGCTCAAATCGATTGAATTTTATATTTACATTTGGTATCGAACTAAGTTTTACCCGTCTTGTATGTTTCCGTTCCGTTTTAATTTAATTGTGTTCTGGAATTTACTGTTTACATGTTTATATGTGAATTTTATGAATTTCTATTGAAAATAAATGTTTGATTCTACATGCTCGGAAACATCTATCAAATGACTTCAGAGTGTTCCGATTTGTTGTGGTTATTGGACTTGTTAATGATTCGTGGTTACTGGAAGCTTCATATTGAATACTAATCACGTCCGAAATCTGAGTCAGACGAACGCCACACGAGTTTTCGTTGGAGTTAACAGAGGGGTGACTAGGACACCTTTCTTGAATGCCCCTATCAGCACGGACCCTTACGTGGCGATGGCTCGTGTGAATGACCTAACTTGTGGTACTTGAACTCTGCGCACACTCAGACGAGCCCGTGAAACGTTAGATGTCAGAAATCAGGAAAAAAGTCCCCGGAGTAAGCCCTCCGACACTAAAGTCAGGTACTTTTTCCCCAGAAGAAAAGTGTACGAAGAAAAAGGAAAAAAGTAGAAGACAAATGCGAAAAGGTGAGAGTGTGTACCTCTGTAAGGGAGAGGACTTCCCTTTTTATATGATAGTGCTTACTTTCTAGAGACTGATGGGTGTCAGGGAATGTCGGTTGTCAGGACCTGTCTTATGACGAGTGACACGTGGCACCCATCCTGTAGGCTGGAGGAAGGTTTCCTTTGCAATTGATCACAAACCATTGGAATATTCCTTGGCATGCAACAGTTATACTCTGACAGACGGTTACGATACCTTGGCCTAATTATCTTGTAGTGCCTTCCCGACCGAGTATAAATGTGGGAAGCTTAAGATGATCGGTGGTTAAAGGACCAAGCCTGAATATAACCGAATTGTGTGAACCCGCCCGGTTAGACAAAGTCCAGCATCCTCTTGATTGTGCCCCGTGACTTAGTTATGAGTTCCTCAAATTGAAGGTCCCGGTCTGTAAGATCTTGGCCGGGAATATCAGATTTGTATATGCAGACCAGGCTAAGAAAGCTTGCCCAGCAAGGACCGTTCAGGCTTTCCCGATTGTGCCCTCTAATATAGATCGGGAATCCTGATCTGTAGGTTCCGACTGGTATTATACGACTGACTGCCTTCGAAGGTCCAACCCAGCCCTCTACCGTCTGTTGACCGCCACGTCTCCTCGACTTCTGACTGTCACGTGTCATTGACTTCTGACTGTCACGTCCCCTTGACTTCTGACTGCCACGTTCCCTTGACTGCTAACTCTCACATCCTCTTGACTCCTAATGACTAGGCTCTACCACTATGCACCATATCACAAGCATCCCCCTCAAGTTTAGTCAAAGGAGGCTCAAGTCCGACTGACTAGACCCAGACCCTGATTTCATTTATTCCGCCATTATGCCTTTATATCTATAAAGGCTGATTCCTTTTTCCAGATCCTCGGTTGTGTAACCTATTTAATCACCCCATCAATTTCATTGGCACATCCCCATAATTTTTTTCGCCAAAGCTGACTCTTCGCATCTTCCTCTATAAAAGGGGCCAATTCCCCTTATGCCTTTGTGTTCTCCTTGCTGACTTTTTCTCATCATGGAGTCTAGCTCTGATTCTGATGAGATATTGCGGTTACGCCAGCAACTGGCACATCTGACTCAGTTACGCTCTCAGAACGATATTGCTTTAGTCGAGATGATGCAGGATTGGGATCTTTAGATTTCCCTATGCCAGGAAATCAAAGAGCTTTGGTTATCTACCAAACCCCGGGTTCGAGCTGAAGTGGCGTTAAAACAGAAGGCTTACATAGAGCTGGAGAGTCAAACTCAATTCCTGATCTATTTAAAAGATAAACACGCCACTTCTGTAGCCCTCCTTCAGGAAGAAAACTGAATTAAAGATGACACCATTGCCCAACAACGTCACATTATTCAGTATACCCAGACGGAGCTAACTCAGGCACGAGCTGGTCTGAAGCAAGCAGGTCAAGCGTAGCACTCCTGCCCGAGGTGCCAACCAGATGGTGATATTGGGAGAGATCTCTAAACACTTAGGTGTCTATAGTCTAAAAAGGAGGAATTCGTAATTTATTGAATAATGCAAATCTGAATGGGTTCTGATCTTTGTTCATGTTCCTTGTTTCTCTCTTCACTAGCTCTTCCTTGTATATGAAGTGTGGGACGGTACTCAAGTTGGGGCAAGAATCCAATATCCCGACCGAGAGGTTATTGGTCGTGAGAGTGGGCTCACGTATAATTCACACTGGCCGAGAGTCTAGAGGCGTGAGAGCATGCTCACTTATAACTCGCCTTAGGCCGAGAGTCTGGAATTCCAACCGTGAGGTTTTGGTCGTGAGAGCAAGCTCACTTATAACTCGCACTAGAGCAAGAGTCTGGAGGCGTGAGAGCATCCTCACTTATAACTCGCCTTGGGGTGAGAGTCCGAAATCCCGACCGTGAGGTCGTTGGTTGTGAGAGCAAGCTCACTTATAACTCGCACCTGGGCGAGAGTTTGGAGGCGTGAGAGCATGCTTACTTATAATTCATCTTGGGGTGAGAGTTGGGAATCCCAACTGTGAGGTCATTGGTTGTGAAAGCAAGCTCACTTATAACTCGCACTGGGGCAAAAATCTGGAATCCTGACCGTGAAGTCGTTGGTCGTGAGAGCAAGCTCACTTATAACTCGCACTTGGGCGAGAGTCTGGAGGCGTGAGAGCATGCTCACTTATAACTCTCCTTGGGGCGAGAGTTTAGAATCCCGACCGTGAGGTCGTTGGTCATGAGAGTAAACTCACTTATAACTCGCACTGGGACGAGACTCTGGAATCCCGACCGTGAGGTTGTTGGTCGTGAGATCAAGCTCACTTATAACTCGCACTGGGGTGAGAGTCTGGAGGCGTGAGAGCATGCTCACTTATAACTCGCCTTGAGGCGAGAGTCTGAAATCCCGACTATCAGGTCGTTGGTCGTGAGAGCATGCTCACTTATAACTCGCACTGGGGCAAGAGTCTGGAGGCATGAGAGCATGCTCACTTATAACTTACCTTGGGGCGAGAGTCTAGAATCCCAACCGTGAGGTCGTTGGTCGTAAGAGCAAGCTCACTTATAACTCGCACAAGGGCGAGAGTCTGAAATCCCGACTGTGAGGTCGTTGGTTGTGAGAGCAAATTCATTTATAACTCACACTGGGGCAAGAGTCTGGAGTTCTGACCATGAGGTCTTTGGTTGTGAGAGCAAGCTCACTTATAACTCGCACTGGAGCAAGAATCTGGAGGCGTGAGGGCATGCTCACTTATAACTCACCTTGAGGCAAGAGTCTGGAATCCCAACTGTGAGGTCGTTGGTCGTGAGAGCAAGCTCACTTTAAACTTGCACTGGGGCAAGAGTCTGAAATCCCGACTGTGAGGTTGTTGGTCGTGAGAGCAAGCTCACTTATAACTCGACTAGGGTGAGAGTCTGGAGGCGTAAGAGCATGCTCACTTATAATTCACCTTGGAGCGAGAGTCTGAAAGCGGGAGAGCATGCTCACTTATAACTCGCCTTGGGCCGAGAGTCTGGAATCCCGACCGTGAGATCATTGGTCATGAGAGCAAACTCACTTATAACTCGCACTGGGGTGAGAGTCTGGAATTCCCCTTGGGGAATAATTTGGGGGCCCGACCAGGGAGTGATTTGGAGATCTGCCCGGATGTATTCTGGAGACCTGACCAGAACATCATCTAGAGATCCGACCAGGATGTAATCTGGAGACCTGACCAAAACAAGATCTGAAGATCTGAACAGGATGTAATTCGGAGACCTGACTAGAATGTGATCTAGAGTCCTGACCAGGACCTCATCTGGGGATCTGACCAGGATGTAATCTGGAGACCTGCACAGGATGTAATTTGGAGACCTGACCAGAATGTAATATGGAGACCTGACTAGCACGGGATCTGGAAACTTGACCAGGGTCTAATCTGGGGATTTGACCAGGATGTAATATGGAGACCTGCCCAGGATATAATCTGGAGACTTGACCATAATATAATCTGGAGACCTGACCAACACGGGATCTAGAGACCTGACCAGCACGTGATCTGAGTCAGCAGCATTTGTGTCTTGAAGGGATTGTGCTCAGGGGCTTATCCTAAGGCTCCTTCAAATGCAATCCTGAACAACACGTTGACAGAGCTCCCGGTATTTATGAAAACCCTGGCCACACGACTATTGGCTATGACGGCTTTAATTATTAAAGCATCATTGTGGGGAAGCTCCAGCCCATCCAAATCTTGCGGCCTGAAACTGATGATGGGCCTAGCAGCCTGTTCCTGGCTGCATCCTATGGCATGTACCTCCAATCGACGCCCATGCGATTTCCTGGCCCATGCTGAATTTCGATCAGTGGGTCCTCCGGACTTCATACCAATCTCTCGTATGGTAGCGTTGCCCCTATTCTCCTCCTCCCAGGCTTCTCTTGGTCTTGGGCCGCGGCCAAATTGTTGAATACCCTGCCCAATATGGTCCTACCGGAGTCTGCCTGCCTAACTTGCTGCGACACGTTGGTCATCAACCAACCTCTGGATTTAAGGAGCAAGCTCAGGTGGAGGTAGACCCAGCTCAGCTGCGCGTCAGGCGTCGCGGGCAAACTAGAAGCAATCATTGGTGGTATGAGTGTTGGACCGATGGTAAGTGCAGTAACATAGACCCCCGAACCAGGCCTAGGGACTTGGATAGTGGCAACACGTTGGGCAGGCGGGGCTTCCTGATCGGGCGGGAAATGCGGTTAGGCATCCCGAGCGCGGGGCAGAGGCTGAGTTGGCGGTTGAGGTGGCCTCCTCTCAGGTTTATTGACAGAAGCAGACACCTTGTCTACTTTCCTGCGAGCCTCTTGAGCGTCTTTTACTTTGATATAACTGGCAATCTTTCCTAGCATCTCATTGAAGTTCTTGACTGGATCTCGAATGAGGTCTCGGAAGAACTCCCCTTCAACCAGGCCATGGGAGAAGGCGCTCATCAATATCTCTGAGGTAGCGGACAGGACGTCCTGAGCCACCTCGTTGAATCGTTTGATATAGCTCCTCAAGGGCTCGGCGGGTCCTTGCTTGAGGCGAAGAGGCAATGGTCTGTTTTTTGATATTTTCTGCTACTAGCGAAATGGTGCAGAAAAATGGTCTTGAAGTCCTAAAAACAGGTGATGGACCTATTCGGCAATCCATCGAACCATTTTTGTGTCGAGCCAGACAGAGTGTTCAGGAACACTCGACACTTGATGACGTTGCTGTATTGATGTAACAGCGAAGCATTCCTAAACTTGTGGAGATGATCTTCTGGGTCTTTGCTACTATCATGTTCTCCGATGGCAGGAGGCTTATACCGCTTAGGTAGCTTCTCTTCCAGTACCCTTGGAGAAGGGAACTTGCTCCTCAGGTTCCACTCGGGGCTCCTCCCTAAGGACTATTGCTTTTTCTTTCTTCGAGTCCCTAGGCGGGGAGCTTTCCGCCATAGAAGCATGCGGTTGCTCTTTCTTGTTATAGTAACCAGGATCCCGATAGTAATAGCCTCGGTCGGGCTCCCTATAGAATGCCGGGGGAAACTCTTCTGGCTGCTTCCTCTTAGATCCTTTGTTAGAAATGTGAGTTAGGTCGTTGGACACTTCTGGCATCTTTTGCGGTCGTGAAGCGGTGGTCTGTTTGTCAGAAGTCGTCCGCTTCTTAGCCTCCTTGAATAGCTCATACTCCCCTGCCGTCATGGTCACGTTGATTCTACCGTTCTCCTCCATCTTCACGCTCCGGAACAGGTGAAGGAAATTCCCACAGACGGTGTCAAATTGATCCTGTCCGGAATTTGAGTCAGACGAAGACTGGACGAGTTGTCGCTGGAGTTGACTGAGGGGTGACTAGGACGCCTTTCTTGAATGCCCATATCAGTACGAACTCTTACGTGGCGATGGCTCATGCGGATGAGCTAACTGGTGGTACTTGAACTCTGCGCACTCAAACGAGCCCACGAAACGTTAGAGGCCAGAAACCAAGGAAAAAGCCCCCGGAGCAGACCCTCCGATGCTCAAGTCAGGTACTTTTTCTCCAGAAGAAAAGTGTATGAAAAATAAGGAAAAAAGTAGAAGACAAGTGTGAAAAGCTGAGAGTGCATACCTCTGCAAGGGAGAGGACTTCCCTTTTTATATGACAGTGCTTACCTTCTGGAGACTGACGAGTACCAGGGAATGTCGGGTGTCAGGACTTGTCTGGTGAGGAGTGACACGTGGCACCCTCCTGTAGGCTGGAGGAAGGTTTCCTTTGCAGTTGATCGCAAACCATTGGAATATTCCCTGACGTGCAATATATAGTTATACTCTGATAGGCGGTTACGATTCCTTAGCCTAATTGTCTTATAGTGCCTTCCCGACCAGGTATAAATGTGGGAAGCTTAAGATGATCGGTGGTTGAAGGACTAGGCCCGGATATAACTGAATTGTGTGAACCCGCCAGATTGGAGCAAGTCCAGCATCCTCTTGATTGCGCCCTGTGACTTAGTTATGGGTTCCTCAGATCGAAGGTCCCAGTCTATAAGATTTTGGTCGGGAATATCAGGTTTGTATATGCAGACCAGGCTGAGAAAGCCTACCCAACAAGGACCGTTCAGGCTTTCCCGATTGTGCCCTTTGTTATAGACCGGGAATCCTGATATGTAGGTCCTGACTGGGTATTATACGACTGACTGCCTTCGAAGGTCCAACCCAGCCCTCTATCGTCTATTGACCATCACGTCTCATCGACTTTTGACTGTCATGTCCCCTTGATTTCTGACTGTCATGTCCCCTTGACTTCTGACTGTCACGTTCTCTTGACTACTGACTGTCACATTCTCTTGACTGTTGATAACTAGACTCTACCACTATGCACCGTATCAAATACTATGTGTAGCTATTGTTTATTTTGCTCCTATAATCTGTTATTTATTTATTTTTTACCTGCAATACATGCAATATTTAATTAAAGAATATGAGCACATAATTAAATATATTGCTTAAGGTTTTATGCAATAATATGAATTTAAAAAAATTGATGTTTAGTGAGAGTATAGTCTTAATTAATTGAGGAGTAGTCTCAGCATCCTTAATTGATTAAAATTATATATAATAAAGTTTATTTAAGATCATATATAGAAAATAAACATTAATTGTAATTAATCATAGGTAATACAATAGATCTTATCCTAAGGAAGTTCTATTCGATTTTGTATGATTAATTAGGATAAAATATCAAATTATATTTTCTAATTTACCCACACAGGAATTAAAAAAAGGTAACATGATTTGATAGTTTTATTGTAAGATTAAAATGAATCTAATTGAATTAGAACTTTAGTTCACAGGTGAGTTTTATGTCACTAAATTCATATTTTATATGATTTTACATTGGTAGAACATGTTATATCATTTATTAGATTCAAATTTTTGTGACAAGCATATTTGTTTATATTAATGCAACAAATGTTGAGCTGATATGAAATGTGATGTTCCTGAGTTCAAAGGAGACAATTATAAGGTTTGGAAGGAGAGGATTCTCCTTCATTTAGGGTGGATGGACATAGACTACGTTATTAGGAAGGATGAACCCTAGTTTTACAAACTGAAATCAGCTCTCGAGATGCAATTAATCTTTATAAAAAGTGGAAGCGATCTAATTGCTTCTTTGTCATGTTCATAAAGACTAAAATATCAACTGGAAAAAGAGGTTTAGTCTAACAATTTAACAGAGTCCAAGTTTTTCTTAAAGCCATTGATGATCAGTTTGTGACTTCAGATAAGGCAATTGCTAGCACCCTAATAATACAGTTCTCATCCCTAAAGCTCACCGGAGTTAAGGGTGTGCATGAGCATATCATGCGCATGAGGGATATAATGGCTCAACTCAAAGCATTAGAAGCTGAGATGCCAGAATCCTTTTTAGTTCACTACATTCTCTGTAGTCTATCTCTGCAATATGACCCATTTAAAATATCCTATAACACACATAACGATAAATGGTCGATTAATAAATTGATGACCATGTGTGTTCCGGAAGAGAGTAGACACTTTACGGAAGAGCCTGAAAAAGTGAATTTAACTACTCCAGAAAAGATAAAGAAATACCATGCCAAGGATAAAGTAAAACTTATTCCCCAAAAGGACATTAAGATGGAGATTGTGTGCTTCTTTTGTAAGAAAAAGGGGTACCTTAAGAAGCAATGCTCCAAGTTCATAAAGTGGCTTGATAAGAAACATATTCAACTATCACTTGTTTGTTATGAATTCAATATGATTTTTATTAATCATAGCACATGGGATTGATTCCGGTTCTACAATCCATGTCACCAATTCATTATAAGACTTACAAGACCTGCAAGCCAGTGGGAAGTGAGTGTAGTGTATACCTAGGAAATAAGATGCCCTCACATGTGGAAGCTATTGGAATGTGCAAATTAGTTTTAAGCATTGGTTTGGTTTTAAATTTGGAAAAAACATTTTATATTCCAAATTTTTCTAGGAATTTGATTTCTGTTTTCAAACTTATATTAGATGATTATTCCTTTAATTTTTCAAACTTTGGCTTTAATTAGTTTATAATATGATATTATTAGATATGGTATACTTTGTCTGATGGCCTTTTCCCACAAGTTATAAAATAATGATAACTATGTCACTATGCAAGTTCATATAAATGTTGGTGTTAAATGGAGTATTGTGAATGAAGAATGGCATCGAACATTAGGACATATCTCTATTGATAGAATTAAAAGGTTGGTGAATAATGGGGTACTTACTACTATAGATTATACTGATTTTGAGAATTGTATAAACTGCATAAAGGGAAAGTAGACTAACAGGTCGAAGAAGGGTGCCAAGAGGAGTTCTAAAGTATTGGAAATAATACATATATACATTTATAGTCCTGACATAAATACATACCGAGTCACGACGTCCCGAAGAGGGGTATGCTGAGATGACTTCCATATTGACCAAGTCATCAAAAGTCTTCTGGTCAACGCTACCTGCAGTCAGTGACCGGATCCCCCGGTCCCTGGTACCCCGAGGCTCGAGGCAGATCCAACGAATATATAAGTAACATGCTAATATTAAGATAATGAAACGAATAAGGAGTGAGTACGGAGAACGTACCCTAGCCCGGGGCGCCCTCGGATGGGACGTTGCTCGAGTGGTCGTGACCCGGAAGAGTAGATGACTCTGATCAGGCTGGAGAGCTAGATTTGACGACGAGAAGCCGAACGGGGCACGTAAGACGAGCTGTCGGTCGGGATAAAACACCGGCACACAGGCCGGGAGGTACTAGCGGCACGCAGGCTGGGACATGACTTCGGCACACAGACCGAGATATGAGATCGGCACGCAGGACGGGAAACGGGATCAACACGTAGGCCGGGACACGAGATCAGCACGTAGGCCGGGACCCAAGATCGACACACAGGCCGGGACACGAGATCAGC
>JBBMJZ010413104.1:17977109-17987740 GCA_037833815.1 Zingiber zerumbet | reverse complement strand
AGGCGAGAGTCTGGAGGTGTGAAAGCATACTCACTTATAACTCGCACTGGAGCGAGATTCTAGAGGCGTGAGAGCAAGCTCACTTATAACTCGCACTGGGGAGAGAGTCTGGAATCCCAACCGAGAGGTCATTGGTCATGAGAGCAAGCTCACTTATAATTCGCGCTGAGGCGAGAGTCTGAAGGCGTGAGAGCATACTCACTTATAACTTGCATTGGAGCGAGATTCTAGAGGTGTGAGAGCAAGCTCACTTATAACTCGCACTGGGGAGAGAGTCTAGAATCCCGACCGAGAGGTCATTGGTAGTGAGAGTAAGCTCACTTTTAACTCGCGTTGAGGCGAGAGTCTGGAGGCATGAGAGCATGCTCACTTATAACTCACACTGGGGCGAGAGTTTAAAATCCTGACCGAGAGGTTGTTGGTCGTGAGAGCAAGCTCACTTATAACTCACACTGAGGTGAGAGTCTGGAGTCCCACACGGGGAGTAATTTGAAGGGCCGACTAGGAAGTGATATGGAGATCTGATCGAGACGTGATCTGGAGACCTGACCAGGATGTGATATGGAGATCTGATCAAGACGTGATCTGGAGACCTGACCAAGATGTGATATAGAGATCTGATCAAGACGCAATCTGGAGACCTGACCAGGATGTGATCTGGAGACTTGACCTGGACATGATCTGGAGATCTTATCAAGGCATGATCTGAAGATCTGACCAGGACATGATCTGAGCGTCTAACCAAGATGCGATCTAGAGATCTGATCAAGACATGATCTGGAAACCTGACTAGGATGTGATCTGGAGACCTGATCCAGACGTGATCTGGAGATCTGATCAAGATATGATCTGAAGACTTGACCAGGACATGATCTGGATTCCTGACCAAGATGTGATCTGGAGATCTGATCAAGACATGTTTTGGAGACCTAACTAGGATGTGATCTGGAGGTCTGACCAAGATGCGATCTGGGTGAGCGACATTTGTAGCTTGAAGGGATTGTGCTCAAGGACTTAGCCTAAAGCTCATGCGATCAAAAGAGTACAATACATAAGGCCTTAGTTAAATTTTTAAACCTTACTCTGATTTTGAGGAAGAATAAAGGCGCCGAATTTTAATCAACACTTCCTGCCTTCTTCTTCTTCATTTCCCGAGGCCACCACATGGAATTCCCAGTCCTCAAGGCATGGTCTTCACAAAGTAAGGCATTTCTGTACGTATATCCCCACCATGATTTCCCTATCACTTCTATCATAAATACCTTTTATCGGGAGGCGGCAGGTGCCCCACGAACTTCATTCCTCATAATGCATGATGTGTACTTTTTGCACGTGACCCCAGATAGCTTCTGCTTCTCGATCTGATGGTTGATGTGTGCTTTGCTGCTTCAGTCATCTGACTCGCTTGTCGATGTTTCCTAAGGGTTTTGATTTAAAAACCCTAAAGGTTGTCTGCAATTGTTCCTTATCGCTTTCGTCTGCTTGCCTTCTTCTTCGTCCATTTCCCATGTAAGTACTATTTCTTCCTCATCTTCCATTCCCATTTCCATTCCTTTAATGGCCAGCGAAGTGGAAATGCCGTGGTACGCATACTTTTACTCGGACTTGGATAGGAGCGACCTTAGGGCGATTCAAGTGAGTCTACAACTTTCCGAGGCCTACAAGCTTCGCCCTCCGAGGGGTGACAATCACCCTTCCTCTCCTCCTACCGGTTTTACTACTTTTTTCAAGGATCAGCTTACCGCCGGCCTTCGCTTTCCTGTCCATCCCTTCTTCTCGGCTGCAAGCCAATATTTTGGCATCCCAATTCGTCCCTAACGCCTTCCGCGCCATGTCAGGAATGGTGATCCTTTGCCGTCTGTATTAAATTCCCTTGACCCTGCAGCTTTTCCACCATTTCTACACCTTTAAGCGCTTAGAACCAAGCGTCTTTATGGTGCAATCCCGACCCGGGTACAAATTATTCAAAGGGATGCCCTCTTCTAACAAGGGTTGAAAGTCCCGATTTTTTTATATCTAGCTGCCCGAATTGGTATCAGGGCCTGTTGAGTGGCTCTATACTCTTCCTTCTCTAACTGAGCTACGGGATCATCAACACCAACCAGACTGTTTCTCAGCATGTGAGAAACTAGAAGGAGTGCGACTTAGACTCTCTGTGATATTGCGAGAGAGCATACTATACGCCTTTGGACTGAGCCCTATCCAGACACATATAGGTACTCCTTTTGGTAAGATTTCATGTCTTCCTTTCCAAATCTTCACTAATTGAGGTATCTCCCTTTTGTCTTGCAGAAGCCACCATGTTTTGTGTGTACTCCCTCGATTTTTCTAGGCTGCCTAGTGATGTCTTGAAGAAACTAGGGGGAGACCTTTTGGGGAGTCCAGAGATTCCTCAAGCCACTCAAGTCAGCACTTCAGCAGGGACCTCCACTCAACTATCCGGGGAGTCTGGGACCCTAGAAACTATGTCGTTGTCTGCTGAGGCGACCGAGGATGAGAGAACCTCTTCTTCACCTCTCGAAAAGTGTTTGCGCCTACAACGCAAAAGGAAGCACGTCACCCCATCAGTCCAAGCTTCTCCATCTAGGCCTCCTATTGTGCGAGCCCCCTCCAAGGCCTAGGCCTAGACTCCCGCTCGGGTGTCCTCGCCCCCCACCACAGAGGCTATGGCCTCTTCTTCGACCCCAGTTCTTGTCCTACAGCAGGCCAGTTCTCAGGCAGGAGACTAGCCTGAGGATTCCCCCACTCCTACTCTTCCACCTTCTGCTTCTACAGCAGCTCTGGCTTCTTCTTCCCGCACCAGGGAGCGCCCCCGGACCAAGTATGTATTCACCTCCATCTTCCAACTGCCTTCTCTTCAAGGGTCGGGCCCCCTCCCGTCAGCAAGCACCTCTCCCCTTTATGGCCAGGTACAGCTCCACGGGGCCCTAGCCAACTCTTGGAAGACGACTGTTGATCAGATTTTTGAAGAGACTCTACTAGAGGTGGCCGACTTATTTTCCCAACGGCTAATGTCGGTAAGTTTTCTCTGCCTCCTGTTTAGGTTTTTAAAATAACAGGATTGACCCTCTTTTGCTTTTGACAGACTTGTGCTATGGGGCTGAGCATATCTCACTTAGTGGTGAGTCTCCAGTGAGAAAACGAATCTCTAAGGGCTTGTCTTCGGGAGCTGGAACTACCTAAAAGCCCCAGCCATGTTTTTGATCCGACCTCCTCAGATAACCCAATGCAGTCTTACCTTCAGGCTGCCAGGGAAACTACCCAAGTGGCCAAGGACCTAGCTCAGGCGGAGTCAGGAAGGATATAGGCTTTGGAGATAGCCCTGAAGACAAGTGAGTCCAAGCTCAAATCTGATGGGCTACGACGTGTCCAGATTTTGGCCGATCTGGACGAGAAGGAATCAAAAGTGGCCACCCTCTTTTCGAAATTGAAGGATATATAAGAGTCCTACATGACTCTAGAGAGGGATCTAGCAGCCACCAAGGCAGACCTAACTTCCAGTGTTGATCAGGAAGCGTCCCTTCAAAAACAATGGGAGGTTGCCAAAGTTACCCTAAAATCACTACAGACAGACCTCTCCAAAGCCAAAGATGAGGCCACTACTATCCATCAAGAGCTGGCCCTGATACGAGTCGATGCTGACAAGGCCAAGAATGAACTAATAGAATATCAGGCGGGTGAGGATGCTTGTCTGAAAGCTTATAAGGTCGTGTATATCTCATCCAAGGAATTCGAGATGAAGATAGGCAGTCTCATTGATCGGATGGTCTGCTACGGTGGTGTGGGTGCACTACGACAGGTCCATGAGCAAGGTCTTCTCCGGTCGCCCCCCCCCCCCCGACGATGCTTTTCCCTCCTTTGATGATTAGGCTTATGCTCTTGTTATGTTCTCCTTTTTAAGCACATAAACTTTGATTTGAATATCACGGGAAGTATGCGTCGAATAAAACTGTCCTTCTGCAATGCACTGTTTGCTCGGTACGCTTTCTTATAGTCCATAATACTTCCCACTTGGTATGCTCAAGTAGTCTGTTAAGGGTTTATCCCCTTCGTAGATACTTAGTACCTTAGCCTCTATGTAGTCACTAAGGCTTTAAGCAGGACATACCCCTTCACCCGACCGGGCTCCTATCAAGACTAGTTAATATCCTACTCGGGTTTAGTGACCTAGCCACCCGATCACATATTTTTCCTGACCAGTTAACTCATCTTGTCCCGAGTCCCGATACTTGAGAGTTATGTCAACAGGACCGAGGGAGATCCATTGTAGCACCGCCTATTCCCGAGATTGCTATAAATCATCATTCCCCTCATGTCCTTCGCAACAACTTTTTCTGACACATTCTCCCGGCTTAACTTTCTAGGATAATCCGATGCTCCTTATTGCTCTTTAGCTTATAGGTGACGTCAGTTACCTTAGCTGTGAATCGTCCGATGGGTGCTGATGTTGAGGCCGCCTAGGCCTCTCCCCTTGCCGATGACTATAAATATCATTTCCTTTTGGCTTTGATGAACTCTTTGTCTTCGACTCCATTTCTCCTCTTGCTTTTGTTACCTGCTGTCTCTACCCCTCTAATGGATTCTCCTGCTCCCACCTATGCCCCCAGGGTCTCCACTTTCACAAGCGTGGATCTGGATGATCTTCGTTATTCCTACGATGTCCCCCGAGAGATGCACATCATTATCCCTTCTGAGATCCACTGGGTTTCTTCCCCTCCGGCGGGGTATGCCACATTTTTCAAAGAATAATTTGTCGCCGGTCTCCATCTTCTTGTCCATCCTCTTTTCTCTTCAGTAAGTCGTTACTTCCAAATTCCTCTTGGCCAACTCACTCTCAATTCCATGAGAATCTTGTGCGGGTTCGTTGTACTCTGCGAAGTGTATGACATGTCATGGTCTCCTCTCCTGTTCTATTGTTTTTTCACTCCTCGTCATCACAGTGAGGGCCTTTTCTGCCTTTAGGTCCGCCTTCATACTACTTTCTTTGTTCCCCTACCCTCTTCGGACTCTGAATGTAAGGATAAGCTTTTCTTCTTGAAATTCCCTTTCACCGTGGAGTGGCCAACCCAGTGGCATTCGGCTCTTCCCTCAGCTCCTCAGCTGGGTGACTTTCACACGGACCCTAACTTCATGGAGGCTTCTACGCAACTGGCAGGTTAGCGCTTAGACCTACTCATGTTATTGGTCGAGGGCGTGCTATTTCTATTTATGCTGAGCCGCATCCCCTCAGAGCTACCCCACTCTCTAGGTAAGGCCTACCCCGCCCTCACTTGCCTTTGCTGTTCAGCTCTGATTCTGGAGTTTTTCATACAGCTAATACCCAAACTCGAGCCTCCGAGATCCAGCCTCTTCCCCTGTGTAACCTAGAAATAAATCGCCTGGGGTGTATTATACTGGACAGGAGAGACCTGTCGCGCTCTGCTCCCCTTCCCATAGGGGCAACGGCCTCAACTGCCCCCCGGTCGGCTGCCCGATCAACTACACGCGTCCGCTTCGCCCCAGAGCCCTCAAGGCATACTCCTCTAGTACCTCCTGCTCGTCGACCCAAAACTACCCTGGAGGAGTCGGACTCAGATGAACAACCTCTATTATGTAGGCCCAAGGGTCAACCTATGGGACTCGACCTAGCATTCGAGACCCCACTGTGACTTCGGCGTCTCGCCCAGTGTCTACTTAAATTCCTGACCCTCGATCCTCAAGTAGTTTTGTTGCGCCGCCGAGAGTCAGAGCTAGAGTTGGGTGAGGGAAGGCTCCACTTACGAAAGAAGAGATCATTATAGAGCAACCCTCTTTTCCAACGGCCTCGGCTACGTTAAATGCCCCGATCTAGCCGTCCTCCTTTCCCGAAGTGCCTCCTACATCCGCGGCCCAAGCCACCCCTACGACTCAGGCTGGCTGTTCTTCCTCCCCACCGTCTGCTTCTGCGCATCCCGCCCCGAGTGAGCCCGCCGTCAGGCCATCGATTCACCTTACTTTAGGCGAGGCCACCGCTAGAGCATCACAATCACGACGCTCTCACTATCGCCATTATCGAGCCACCAAGCCGTCAAAATAAGGTATGTGCGGTTAGTCAAGTGCCCCGACTAGTCGTCTCACGTTGAGGGCCAATTATCAACCCATGGGAGGAAAGTCTACAGCAGATGCATGCTCTCCCCGTGCCCGTTTAGCTGGATCGGTTTTCAGAAGGATCCGTTGCGGTAGACTCTTATTCTTCCCTATTGATTTCCCTTTTCTTTACTCTAACTATTTATTTTCTTGCACAGGGTTTTGCTGAATCCATGGCACTGATTAAGACGCTCTTCCTCCTATATTAGCAAAATAAAGTTCTGAAAGACACGGTGGCAGACCTGGAATCCCAACTGTCTGACCTGGCCTCAACCGTGTCTCATTTAAAGGCAAAAGTGTCGACTTTAAAGGAGGTGAATGTCACCGAGGGACAAACCCTGGAGGAGGCCCAACTAGAGATCAATCGCCTCTGTAATGAAAAGAGCAGGCTTGAAGCTCTCCATAAGCAAGAGCTAGACCAACGAACTCAAGAGCTGCATTCCAAAGACCAGCTTCTCATGGACCAAAGAAGAGATCTAGAGTTTCAGGCAACATAACTATGTACGGTGTAGGTTGAGCTATCTCAGGCTCAGTCTTCTTTATCTAACGCTGTTACTGCTCTAGAGACTTACAAGGCAGGAGAAGGTGAATATCTCCGGGTGAGCCGGGAAGAACACCTACGCTCCCCAGAGTTTGGCGTGCAAGTGGGGGATCGTTTCATCACGTCAGTGGCCTACGGAGCGGTAGGAACCCTCAGGCAACTTCACGAGGGAGGGTACCTATCTTCTGCTCCTCTCGAGAACTTCCTGAATCACCACTGGATCCTCCGAGAGATGCCTGACGATGTGTTTTCCAAATTCAAATAATCCCTCTTGTTGTCCCTGAACATCTTCTTATTGTACTAAATTAATTTTCACTATTGTTGATGTTGTTGTTGTTACTTAGTTTTTATGCTTCCATCAATCCTAACTTAATGGAGTCTGGGTTGCTTAATCCGAGCCTGGGAACCCAATCAAGTTTTAAGGAAGATTCATGAGTATTCAAGGCCAAGTTTTCCTGTCCGGGCATTTTACGCCCGACCAGTCATGTCTTCCTAATCCTAGACCTTACAGAGGAGTGAATAATTTAAGTATGATAGGGCTGAAGGTAATTAGCACTTCAGGGACAGTCAAGCCTCCTACCCCAGGCGTCTTGCAGGTAGTAGGCACCTGATGCTAATTTTTTTTAATAATTTTATATGGCCCGTCCCACTGAGGTGCTAGTTTGGTTACCTCCCCAACAGGCTTTGTCTGCTTCTATACTAAGTTCCCTTCTCTGAAGAACCTAGGAATCACCCTTCTATCATAATTCTGACGCATCCTCTACCGATAAGTCGCTAATCTGGCAGTTGTCCGCTCGCGAACTTCACTGATAAAATCCAGCTCTAAAAAGTCGCAGCTCAGTAATTCCTTTATCGTATAGCATCCTTCTAACGAGGGCACCCCCACTTCTATGGATACCACAGCCTCACTCCTGTAGATCAGGTGGAAAGGGGTGAGTCCTGTGCTTTCATGCGGAGTTGTGCGGTGGGCCCACAGGATGCTAGGTAGCTCTTCTACCCAGTCACCCTCCACATGATCCAACTTGACTTTTAACCTCCGAACTATCTCTCTGTTGGTAACCTCCATCTGCCCATTACTCTAGGGATAAGCTACGGATGTAAAGGCTTGGGTTATACCGAATCCTTGACACCAGGCCTAGATCCTGTGGCCTTGGAATTTGTCTCCCATTATCTGAAACTAACTTGTGCGGTATTCCAAAGTGGCAGAGAATGTTTCTTCATAGGAATTGAATAACGACTCCCTCAGTAATCCTGGCCAGGGCTTCTGCTTCCACCCATTTAAAAAAGTAGTCCACAGCCACGAGTAAGAATCGCTTCTGACCTGATTCCATCTAAAAAGGTCCCACAATATCCATGCCTTATTGGTCAAAGGGGCATGAGACTATGGATGTTTTCAGTATTTCGGTTGGCTGATGGGTCAGATGTTGATGCTTCTGGCAGGACAAGCAAGCGTTCACCAGTCACTGAGCATCTTTCTGTAGAGTGGGCCAAAAATACCCGGCCAACAATACTTTTCAAGCCAGTGTTTTTCCTCCAGCGTGGTTACCACAACATCCCAGATGTACTTCTTGCAAAGCATACTCTACCCCCTCTATCCCCAAGCATTTGAGCAATGACCTAGAGAATGCTCGCTTATATAGCTGATCCCCAATCATGGTATATGCATGGGCATTTTCCCTGACCAATCTGGCTTCTTCTGGGTCAACTGGTAAGATGTCCTACTGAAGGTAATTAATTATCGGTGCTCTCCAATCAATCGAGTGATCTATATTATTCTGTAGATCTATTTGAGCTATTAGGAATGTCTGAGCTATTGACTTGTCTAGCACCTAAGTGGTCAAAGAGTAGGCCATATTAGCTAGTTTGTCAGCCCTTTGGTTATCTGCCTGGGGAATTTTGGTCACCGTGACCTCCTTGAAACTCTCTTTCATCTTCGCATAGGCCTTCTGGTATAATTGCAACTTGTCACTGTTATCTTTAAAGTTACCTGCTACTTGCTGGGCTACCAGTTGGGAATCTGAATAAACAATTACCCGGGTAGCTCCGACATGCCGAGCTGCCTATAGTCCTGCCAACAGTGCTTCATATTCCACCTCATTATTTGTGGCTATGAAATTTAATCTGATAGCCAGTGCAGTATGTCGTCTTAGGGGGATATCAGAAGGATGTCTACCTCGCTTCCTTGTTAAGTAGATGATCTATCTACGTAAACCCTCCAGGTTTCCTCTGAATCCGTCTGATGGACCTCCGTCAGGAAGTCTGCTAAAGCTTGCACTTTAATTACTATTCGAGGGTGATACTGTATATCATATTCTCCTAGTTCAGTTTCCCACTTGATGAGATGACCTGCTACCTCTACATTGGTAAGGGTCTTCCCCATGGTGCTATTAGTTAAGACCGTGATGGGTTGTGACAAGAAATAAGGTCTTAAGCGGCGAGCCATGAGCACCAATCCATAAAAAAAAATTCCAGGGTCGTGTATTGGGACTCAACCCCCTTTAATAAATGACTAAAGAAGTACACTGGTTGCTGTACATCTTCCTGCTCTTTTACCAACACTGCCCCAACGGTCTCAGGGGTGACGGACAGGTAAACCCAGAGCGGCTCTCCAGAGATAGGCTTGAACAATGAGGGTAAGCTCTCTAGGTGTTTTTTCAGCTCTTCAAAGGCCTGATTACATTCTTCATCCCACTGAAACTTGGTCGCTTTCTTGAGCACTTTGAAGAAGGGCTGACTCGATCTGCAGACCGGGATATGAACCTAGACAGCGCTGTTATTCGACCCACTAACTTCTGGGCTTCCTTCAGATTCTGCAGGGATTTCATATCTTGCTGCGCTCTGACTTTCTCTGGATTAGCTTCAATTCCCCGTAAGGTAACGAGGTAGCCTAGAAATTTTTCCCCTGGCTCCAAATAGGCAGTTCAATGGATTCAACTTCAACCCATATTGTCGTAGTGTGCCACAAGTCTCTGTTGGTGCAGGTTGCACCAGAATCAAACCCGAGTTTTGATGTTGTCAAAGGTTCAAGTTAAGTCTTGTTGTGATCTAACAAGTTTACTAAGTGTACAGGTTGTTTACTCAACCGGGAAAGACCTAGTTGGAAGCTAGGCAGAAGAAGTCTTAGCAGATCATGGAACCCGGGTGAATGTCCAAGTGGGACAAGAGGACCCGACGCTTGGCGGAGTGATCGAGAGGTCTGGATGACTGAAGATTGAAAGAAAAGCCCTGGCGAGCCGATCAAGGCTAAGTGAAAAGTCCAAACAAGATTTGGAGGATCAATATTTGGCAGGTAGGTTGAGGTAAATAACTGGAGGAGCGACAGTGAGATCAGGCTCCTAAAGAGAACAACCTAAGGTCGCTGATCCAACTGAAGAACCAGGAAGGTTACCAAGTTGAGATCAAGACAGTTGAACTATCTATTATCACTACTCATGCATTATATATTACTGTGCTAACATCTGTTTTGCATGATTATATTGTCTAACATTGTTTTGCAGGTTACGACCTGATCAGTTGACCGAACACTTATGAATCAGGAAAGATTAGTTCAATCAACAACGATCATAAGCAGAAGGAAACTACATGAATCGGTCGACCGAACCAGAAGATCGGTTGACCGAATGATCAACATTAAAGACATAGTAAATGCGAATCTCTGCAAATCTCAACGAATAGGAAAGGAGCCCGTTCGATCGACCGAACAAAGTGATCGGTCGACCAAACCCTTAATGGTCATTAATTGCCGAAGATTGAATCAGCATGGGATCTCAGCCAGGAAGGAAGGGAGCTGGTTCGGTCGACTGAACCTAGGGACCGGTCGACCGAACATCGACGATTCTTATAAAAGAAAGCTCAAGGTCCGAGGCTAAAGATACAACACTGTTATGTTTTGATAATCATCTCTGTACAAGCTTCTGCTACTACTCTACGACTTGCAAGTTGCTCCATCCAGAAGTGCCAACCAAGCTTCATCTTCAATCAATTG
>JBBMJZ010413104.1:17939711-17951972 GCA_037833815.1 Zingiber zerumbet | reverse complement strand
TAAAACAAGATAAAATTTATTTAAATATAGATGATGGTATAATAGGAGATAGAGCTCAATGGCGTAAAAGGATTCATACAGCCGACCCTACCTAGTGGGAAAATGCTTAGTTGTTATTGTTGTTGTTGTATTAATTTAAAATTTAAAATTTTTTTTTAATATATATTTTTTTTAAAAAAAAATGATTATATGAGGAGAAGATATGGAGGATTCTAGAATCGTTAGAGGTTTTTTTTTTTTTCTACAAAAGAATCCTTAGAGACAAGGATAAGGAAAAAACACAGAGAAATCTAAGGGTACTTGTTGTGGCTCCCACCAAGTAAGAAGTGAGAATTTTTTAGGTCATCTATAAAGTAGATTTTTTCCGAGATTAAGAAGCAGCTGGATTTGAAATTTCAACCCAGCTTCTTAATCTCTTTCATCCTTCTTTTCCAAAAAAAAAAAAAAACTTCAAACCATTGGAGATGAGAAAGTTGAAACAGCTAATATATAACAATTAAAAATTACGATCATCATAATAGTGTTTTGCTTGTGTATTCCTGTCTAACATCGCTACAACCCTCTCCGCTATCAAAAAATTTTACTATAACTTTTTTTTATCCTATGTTATTAAAGCATAGATATTTATTATTTATTTATTTATTTGATATTGTTATGTATAATTTTCATTTAATATCTTTCTATAACCCATCCATATTCTCAATTTAGAGAGAAAAAACCATCCATAATAGTGTTTTGGAACCTAGCTAGAAAGTCCTCTAGGTGCAGTGCATATCTACGGTTTAGTGGTAGACGGCTCTTCTTTCCAACACCATCATCAGATGACAACATATCTGGAATATTAAATGTCTTCCATGACTCAGCATATATGCTGGAATGCAAAAATAGCCGTTGGGTTTTTCCATCCAGGCTCACCCCTAGTCCTCCACAAAATTTCAGATGGGACAAAAGAACCTTTTGTCCATTTAATTAGAGTGTCTGATGCGATTGAAGTTTGTCCATTTATTTATTTTTTACATTTAATTTTTTTTTTTAATTAATACTATAATCATACCCTTAAATTTTAATGACAAAAGTTTATTTACATAATCAGAACTTTAAAAAATTAAATT
The DNA here is from genome assembly GCA_037833815.1 of Zingiber zerumbet. Classification (NCBI taxonomy): domain Eukaryota; kingdom Viridiplantae; phylum Streptophyta; class Magnoliopsida; order Zingiberales; family Zingiberaceae; genus Zingiber; species Zingiber zerumbet. The sequence continues at coordinate 17,950,860 of JBBMJZ010413104.1, read as the reverse complement.
TTAAAATTGTCGTTTTGACGGTTGTTATATATATATATATATATATATATATATATATATATAAAATTGATTTTTAGAATTCAAAATCAAAACCAATTTAACTGCAATAACAGATATATGAATCAAAATTTAAAATTAATTCAGTTCTTACCGTATTCAACTCTAGACACTTAGAAAAAGAATTTTCAGAGTACTGAATTGTATTGATAATTTTTTTGTGTGGCTAAATAAATATATATAATTTTTTTTTAGAAGTTTGAGTGGTTACTAGTTAGAGGGTTGGTTTGAAATGGGGAAAAGAAAGAAGAAGGAAGAAAGGAAGGAAGAGGAAGGAGAATAGGGAAATGGAGGAATTTGGAAGGGAAATCACATGAAGGCTCAGTTTTCAGCCTTATAAAAAGGCTTTTTTTTTAAAAAAAAAAATCCTTTAGGGGAACGACAGTCCACTAAAGGGTATTAAAAATAAACTAAATAAAAGCCACGAATCTTTCGTGGCTTTAAAAAAAAAACTCTTATTCTCCCTAGGCTGCTGGAGAAGAAGACTGGGGCTAAAAAGTAACTCCCACAATCAGGTACGGTTCCAATGGATTTATGGGAGAGCTGGCCACTTGGAGTCAGACAAACCGATTGAAGGTGTCGAAGGAGAATTGACTGAGCGACTGAAGGTGTTGGAGGAAAGTTGGTTGAGCAGAGTGAGAATCAGGGAGCTAGGCTAAAGAGAGACGGTCCGATCAATCTACTTTACTCGGATACTCATCTCAGTAAGACTGTTGACCTTCCCTTAGACTTCTTCGTAAATACTCTGCAGAATGATCGATTGTTCATGCTGTTAATGAGGATTCAAGCTCAAAGATTGGAGAAACCATTTCTCAACTTTGGGAGCTATGTTATGGCCTAGTGCTTGTGTTTAACATCTCATATAATCCATACTCAATTGAGACTTGCAGAATGGCCTAACCAAATATAAATTAGATCAGCATCTCATCTATATATAAATGTATATTAATTAGTGGGTGTTTACAATGTGCCATCACTAGGACACTATGGAAGAGGATCAAACATGAGATAGGAGATGACCACATGCATACAAAGGATGTGCCAATTGTATTCAGGAGAGAACTCCGTGGTACCCAACTTTTAACAAAGGCTCGACACCTAGCCATGGCATGTACGAGCCACTACAAATGAATGGCTAGGAATTAGTGTCTTTTTCAGCGGGAAAGGATGAAGGTAAGGAACATCTGTAGGAAGATACAGATAGCTACATGTGTATAGGACTGTAGAATGGGGAGCCAGTGCAAATTTGCATGCATCTTTTTGTCGACTTTTCCGTAAAAGAATCAATATTAATTGCCGCCTATAGAACCCCTATAAGCTCTCCCTATACATAGCAGAAATTGTGGCATTCGCACTCAATAACTCTTGAAATCTTAGAGACTAATAATTACTGTTGTTGAGGAGAAGTCCCAGGCATCGCCGTTGGGTATATCCCCTGGATAAGGTGACAAATATGGACCGCCTGCCAAGGGCGTCTCAAGGTTACCTAAGGCCTAGGCAAAAATATAAAAAAAAAAAATCAAAAAAGAAATTAGACTCCGATTTTTTTTTTTTTTTGAAAATTTTAAAATTTTCCTTCACTTTTATTCATTCGGCTTCGGATTAACAACAATAGAGGTTATTAAAACTATATCCCTCCATTTGGATTATTTGTATTCTTTCTTTGTTGAGTCCAAAACTATTTTTAGGACAGTTTTTCCTAAGGATGTTTAGATCCATCCATGATTTATCCTTTCTTTATACAGAACATCTCATCTTGTAATTCTCCTTTATTCCAAGTAAACACCAATGTTTCTAGTATACGAACGAACAATCAATAAGTTGTCCAAGTTTATTATGAATCATTCTAAATTAGATACTATGACTAATAAAAATCTAGAGTTCTTAATACGCACGAGTAAACATTTATCATCATATGAAAATCGAAAAAAAAATAATATTTAAAAAGACTAGCATACTTTGAATTTGTATGGATAAAAAAATTTTAATTGAAGAACCAGAAAAGAGCGTGAAAAAAATATTACTAGCCAGGGTGGAAAACATCGATTAGAGAATCATCGACAAGGATGAGAGAATTATCAATGAGAGAGGAGAAACATGAATCATCGATGAGAAAACAGGATGATGACAGTTAAAGATTTTTCAGAGATTGCAAAAAAGAAAGAGTTGATTATGTCTTATAAATAAGGCATATAATTAAATGGATTAATGTTGTCTAATTGACAATTACAAAATGCCATGAAAAAATTAAAATGAAATTGGGTCTTAGAAAGTAAGGTAGATAGAATTTCATATAAAATTGGGAATGCAATTAATGCTAGGACCGAAGCTGCATGCATCTAATAATGCTCATCGATTTTGTAAAATAATGGGCCCAATTTTATTAAAGCCCTAGCATAGACCTTAATGATGTATGTCAAGCCGGGTCTGTCCTTCACCTCCTCAACGACGTTCCCATAGGTTCTCGTCAGCTTCAGCAGTACCAGCGGCAGCGGCAGCCTCGTCAGTACCAGCGGCGGCAACACATTGCAGGCGGTCAAGACTTGGATATGCATTGTTTATCATCAACACTCAACACCATTTCAATGAGTACTGAACAAATGAAACACCAGAGTTCAATTCAGAAAACTGAAAAGACACAAACCTCGTGTGAACTTTTCATGATATCTTAAGTAGGTATGTATGTATCATGTATGTATGGCTGTACACATTTAGTTTACTTCCGTGATGCGTCAAAGGCTACATTAACCGTGTGAGAGGTGTCTCAAGGGTTGGTTACAAAAACCGCAGAGAAGAGCTTCTTCAGCAGACAGAAAATAAAATATAGCACCAGCAGCATTGCGAATTTCTTGGAGGCCAACACCCTCAAGTTGATCCTCATCTTATGTGATCTCATGAACTTCACTACTACATTACCAAACAGACCGAACAACGAACAGACGAGCTCCGACAACAAGGTTATTGCTTCCTTTGGTCCCTCCAAGTTACGCACTTCATTGCTACTTAAATGCACAATGGTTGGGCTGGTTGGGCTGGTCGAGTTGCCCTCATCGACATGGTTGAGACCAAGAAGCTCGTTCAACCAATTAGAGAATCTGATCAACAGGTTTGCTAACCATGCCACTTCATTGTCAGAGATTGGCCGCCGCATCCAATCGCCTTTATATTTTAAATTGGCCCGGGAACGTTCTCCAACACCTGGGTGCTTGGGAGTGAATAATTCATTTCGTGCATGATGGATATCATGAGTCTGAGAGGTCGTAAGTGTAAGCGAGGCAGATTTCCAAGCTGAGATACCGAAAAGAACAAACATCTTTGATCTAATTGCATCCAAAGCCTGCATGTTACTGGATACGTCCCCAGAAGACATTTGGATCTCATGTTCAGCCCGTAGCACGAATAACTGAAGAGACAATAATGATAGTCATCAGGCAAATTGTTTTTGACACGACCAAAATAACAGAAAAGGAACAAAATTCCAAATACAATAAAATATACCTGAAGTAGGTTATGTGCTCCATCTTCACTGTCACTGAAAAGTTTCAATTCATGGTTCCAGTTCTCATGTAAGAAAGATCCATCTGCTTCAGTCTCAAAAAGGCCATCCTCCCAATCCTTAACAAAAACCAACATGTACATTCAATTTTCGTATGACAACAAAGGCGGAATAAGAATAAAGTTAGAGTTAAAACTAGAAGACCACTCTAAACTGCTTGGTGAAGTCAAAATATAGTGACAATCAAATTTTTTACTATCAGCGTCCCTTGGTTATTGAAATATTTCTGTAACAAAGAATTCCACATCTCAACGTTCTGTTGATCATAAATTTATTTACCAAGCTTCTTTCTAGTTGAACCAAAAATCAGTGTGAACATTTACAACAAAGCTCAAAGAATCATGTCAAGACACCAATAACCAAAAATTGGTGAGCAAATTTTACAACCAAGCTTAAAGATTCATGCAAAGACACCAAGTATTCACTAACTTGTACCAAGTAGGAGACTGGGTGGTATGTATTACTGATATAGTATATAAATTAAAAGGCTAGAAATAACTGAAAACAGAATGGGAATTTAAAATACAGATGTCATTTAAATGGCCTTTATTGTTGCTATTATTTCTGAAATGCAGTTTATGTGATATTTCATCCTCCATGACAAGAAACAACTCAGGAAGGATAAAATGTTACCTGCAATTGTTCATGGATGGATGATACATATTTCTGCATGTCATTAGAAGAATATACAGCAGCACTTGCTGGTTTGGAATGGTAAGCAACACTAACTTTCTGAAGAAGGTCCAGCAGTTGTTTGGATGCAGTCATAATGTCTAATACCTGTCAATGCAGTGACTATTAATAAAATTAAAATTAAGACTACTTTAGCCAGAGAATTGCAGTATCACGGAAAATTAAGAAGAAAAGGAAGAAAACTAACCTAAGACATGTCTAATTAAAAGCTTTGAATCCATCATAGTAAAAAAGATCAATATGCCCATGCTAACTCAAGTTATCCATATTATAACATTAGCTATTATTTACTCATCCATTTGCCAAATCAGTGTTGTTAATATGATTAATTCTACACGAGGCAGTGAAGCTATATTTTCCTGGTTCACAGTTACCATATTTGCTACATTTGCACCAATATACATATGAATTTGAAAAAAAAAAACTAATTTTGACTATTTGTTTCTTGCATCAGATAAGACAATATGTGAATCGTTGAAGTACTTGGTTTTTCTTTTATGCATGTAGAAAGGTTTTTCTTTTATGCATGTAGAAAGATTGTCTTGGGAACACGAACACTTTTCATGAAGTAAGCTTCCAGTGTTTGATATATGAGGTGCTAGCATGCAAAAATTGTAGGTCCAGTAAAAGCCTGACTTTCAGATTCTTCTTCTTGAGAAATCTATATGTAATTTACTTTATTCAATAAGTGCAATATTTTAGAAGTGCTCAGGCCTAGTTACCCAGATAAAAACATGTACGAGATTCTGCCAGTTAAATAAAATTTATACTGGTCAACCTTTTCAACAGGCTTCAAGATAAACAAGATAAGTTGACTCAATACATTAGTAAAAATGTTTTTCTTCCATAATCATAGCATTACAAAAAAGCAAGAATTCAGTACATCACCAACCAGCAAAATTTTTTTTGGTACATGAATGCCTATATAACAACAACAATCAAGCCTTATCCCACTAGATGGGATCGGCTATATGAATCCTTTTACGCCATTGAGCTCTATCTCCTACTATATCTTCATCTATACTTAAATAAATTTGATCTTGTTTTATTATTACTAACTAAGTGTTTTTTTAGTCTTCCTCTTCCTCCATACATTCCTTTTTTTGGTACACAAATGCATATAAATCTACTAAATACATGTTGCTATTCGAGATATCTAGCATATAGGAGATAAATGGCATTCCAGTGTAGGTATTAAATAGAACATTAATTAAAAAAAAAAACATATGATAAAATTAAATACAAAAAAAGGTAGAAAACAACAATAGGATAACATAAAACTTCTTTATGTTAATTTTGTTTACTTGGATGGATGAAGTGTTGAAGGGGAAACAGTAAGAGACATGAGAAGCATCTAATTCTGTGCTAACTCTTGTTCTTTTCCTTTCATAGAGTGGATAGTAATGTCTCTCCCAAATACATCTTAATGTCTATTATTGTTGGGTCACATAATCACACCAAAACTACTCTCTCTAACAGATAAACATCAAACAAATAGCAATCCTAATAAATATGATATTCTCAACTATAAATACAAAATGAAATATGTATGCAAATAATTCCAAGCACCAACCATATAGATGTTAACAAGAAGCAGACAGAGAATTCAAATTGTATAGATTAAGAAATTTGGGGTTTTCAGAGTAATTCAGACCTTCAGCACCATCTGGATAACTGAATCTGGATTTGTATGGAGAAACTTGTGGGCAAACCCAAGAAAGTGAACAACCAATGAACTGTAGAACAGATAATTTGATAAAACATAACTTTCAAAACCTGGTGAATACTGTAATTCCATACAGTTCGCATCCTTGCCACTGGTTTTTTTGTCCATGTTTTCTTTGCCTTTATTTTCTAAATCCTTTCTTTCTCCAAATTCAAATTCAGAAAAACTATCTGGACTAATCTTCCATGGCTCAAGATATGCCATCCACAAATAGAACACTTGTGAAGCATTTTTTATGAAAGACCCAATTGGACAAAAAAGAAAACTCCTCAGTATAAACCTATATAAAGGTCTCTGTATCATTTCATTCCAAGAAACAACTGAATTCTTGCAATAAAGCATCATATTCTTTGAGTTAACAACATTCTGCGATCTCTTTAGGATAGGACTTTCACCAGACGCACTGTTCTCGTTCCCCCCACCAGCATCAGTTGGATTGTAGTTCAAATACTTCACAATCAACTTCAACGCATCTCCTAGTCCAGGGGTAGGAGGAGTGCCCCTTAGCAGTGCCCTGAATGGAAAGGTCAAACCAAAAGAGCTGCAGAACTTCAATCGGAGGGGTGAAAAATCATTATCAAGCATCCAAAAGTGGACAAAAGTATCAACCATAAATTCAGCCTGCAGGAAAGTGGTGTCATCATGGCTAAAAGAATAGTGAAGTAGAGAACTGCGATAGGGCTGGCTGGAATCTGGCTGATCTTTTGGCACGAAGGCTCTAATATACGCATAGAGAAGCTGGAGATACAAATTACCACCCGACTTCTGGCCAGGTCTCCTAGTAGCACCAGATAGAACGGAAAGCGACGAGGTCCAATTCTCCAACCTGAACGTCCGGCTCTTCTGAATCACATCGGGGCTAGAGTTCTCACTGTTACCTCTACAAACAGGGTAGTAGGCAAACCAAAATAAATAATACTCAAAAGCATTGAGCTCAATATGGTACGGAGAACCATGGACTGGGTCCTCCTTAACTTTACCACTGAGAAGTGGGCATAGATCACAGATTTCGGAGCACGGCCGATCGGTCTGAAGGACAAACCGAATCCACTCCGGCAACCGCTCGAGGGGGAACACGTACCGGACAAGTTTTTGTTGGTCAATCGCGGCGATGGAGGAGAACAACACGCCGTCGGGAGAGAGAAGTGAGAAGAGGTGTCTAGAGAGGGTAAGATCGGCCGCAGCCTGGTCGATCCAGGCGGTGGAAGCAGGGCGGGTGGATTGGGCGGTAGCAACGGAGGAAGGTGGAGGGACGTCGTCGAAGCCGAAGAGGCGGCAGATGAGGGAAGGGAAGGCGATGGAGAAGAAGGCACGACTCTGGTCGGAGGCGTGGCGGCGGAGAAAGGCATCCACGGCGGAGCAGGCGGCGTCGATCTGGGGCGGGGCGGAGGCGGAGAGGATGGACGCGGCGATGTCCTGCGCCCGGTTCTGGGAGTCCATGGCAGGGAGCGGGTGCGGTGTTCCTCTCTAGGGTTTTGGGGTGCAGGAGGGCAATGGTAAGTTTGTAAAATTTAAATGGTGGTCGAGGTGCGGCGCTCTCATTTCGAGGACGAACTAGAAGATGAGAGAGAGAAAATGACCTGGCAGGAAACAACTATGCAGACCCGCTTCCACGTGGCATATGGATCGATTAAGCTCAACACATGGGCTGGGCCGGGCGGATAGATAATGGGCCCGTATTCCTAGATTTTATTACGATAGTGTCCTCTTTTTTCTATACAGTTTTATTAAATTTAGATAATTATTTTTTATTATTTTTATTAACTATACAGTTTTTAAAGAAAAATGACATCCTTGAGAGTATACGAGATAAGAGAAAGACACGAGATCACCGGATGAGAGAGAAAAAAGATATAGATTACCGACAATTCTTAAAGTGTATATTTTTTAAAGATCAATATGAAAAAGAGAGAATAATTAGGTTTAAAAAATATATACAATTGAAAAAATAAAAAAATAAAAAAAACAATTTATAATTAAAAATTAATATTTTTTTTTAAAAAAATAACTTTAACACTACACTTAAAGTCTGAACTCTAACCTAAAGTCTGAACTCTAGAAATAAAATCGTAAAGAAATTTTTTAATTTAAAATTTTTTTAAAAAAAAAAAAATCTGATATTGTGCACGATGCACACATAGGCCATGAAACAAAATAGTGTATTTATTTTACACATTGAAATGCACAACGAAACAATTGTTGCATGCCTATTTTTATTTAAAAATATATTTGATACGAAATTACATTGTATTGTTTATCTTCTTTTTTCTTGAAATTTCACAAATGATGCTTGCGGTCACTTGATATTTAATATTTAGAAAATGGGTGGGAAGGGTATTTTTCAGTTCAATACCATGGTTTTTTTTTTAAAAAAAAAAGTCTATACTTTGTTTATTCAGAATTGTTTGGTAGTTATAAGTAGTAAAAATTTGTTTACAGCTCACAGTGTTCTTGTGTTCATTGTATACAGCATGGGACTGGACCTGTCCAAGGGTACAATAAGAAACAATCTTGAAGCTGTTGGCATCGGGCCAGCCATGAGCAAAGCCAAGAACATACAGGTAATTTTGTAATTGAACAGTCAAGATCATGCGAAGTAAAATCACTTTATAGGAAGTATTCATCATCTTACAAACAATAGATCCCTTACTGTCTACTTAAATCCAGTTCATCATCTTGAATTGCTTCGTTATCATCATTCAATACCAACGACAAGCTACCGACTGCCTGCAGCCTTGGCTCAATATTCCTCCAACCGCAGACTGCCATATCGGCCATCCTGAACACTCAATGCAATAGCATGACTACCAGAACTGCATCAACCCAAGCACAGCAGACGAACCTCAGGATGGGATGAGCTACAAATGTATAATTTAATGATGGCCAACATCAGATGCCTGCACACAAACAAATACAAGTTTATATGAAACTATAACATGCTATCTGTATCACATGTTGAACATGAACGTGTGCACAAAAGATGCAAGCTGCTAATGAAAAATTCAGGGCAATCTCTTGGAAATGCAATGCACCTGCCATAACTGAGTACTTTTGCACGCACTAAGCCTAAAGATGTACGTGAATGCATCGCTAGGAGAAGACTACCCCCTCAGCATCAACCATAGGATGCAAACACTTCCAGTTAATGTAGGTGATCCTACTACCTTCCACACAAAAAGAACCATCACTGTTTCACTGTGTGGATGGCTAACTAGTCACCATACAACCCTTGAGCAACTGAAAAAAATGAAAACAAGCATATTAAGAGAAGTTTTAAGGGCAAAAGTCAAAAGGTGTGCCCTATATTAATTTTTTATCGAAAGAACGCCCACTCTATTTAAAATGACACAACTATCCACCGATATTATTCTCATTATTGATCACTATTATTCTCATTATTATCCTAGCTATATTTCAGCGCGCTGTAGCAAGCAAATGGGTGTAAATTCAGCTGTGGGTTTAACACGGCTGTAATTGGTTGGTCTGAAGTTCTTAAACTTCTAAGCTTATTGCTAACCACTAGCCCAAGGTGAACCTGTGAGCTATAGTTAGAATAACAGGAGAAGAAAAGTCGAATTAGAGGTAGTAGACTAGTAGGAGAGATTCTAATGTTCAAGAGAGACCAAAGCAAAGAATGAAATATCGTGTCATGCCACCCGAAAAGAACGGCTTTTTCCGTTCCGACACGGACCCGACTCAACACACGCGACGTCACAGGCCGCACAATAAAAGACTAACCTGAAATCATCGGTGAAGGCAATCAACAAAAAATTAACTCGGCAGGCCACTAGCAAGAGCGTCGATGTAGCAAATGTCGATCAAGAAAAAATTGCACGGAAGAGAAGCTGGAAACAGGAATGGCGAAATCACAAGGAAAAGTATGATTTATAAAAAAAATAATTAAAACGATTATATTATATTATATTATATAAATTAATAATTAATTAATATAATTATAATATATAATTTTATATTTTACTAAAAATATAAAAAAATTAAAATAGATTAAAATTTAATAATATTATTTAAAATAATTTTAAAATTTTTTAAAAAATTAAAATTTTATAAATAATTCTAAAAAATTTAGTTGTTAAAAAAATTTAAATTTTCCAAATAAATTTGATTTTAAAATGCAATAAGTTATACATATATAACTATAATATTTAATATTATTTAAAATATTCATAAATTATAATTATATAAATATATATTATATAAATTAATAAAAAAATATATAATTATTGTATATAAATTAGAATTTTTATGTTAATTCAATCCATATTTCTTTCTATGTTTAGCTTCTTATCACTTTTCAATCTTAGTCTTTATCAATTTGTTGACAAATCAATTTTTTAACGAATCAGACAACGTTTTCTTATTCCTTCCCTCACAAAGTTTTTTTTTTATATATGGCAAAAGGGTCTCGTATAAGAAAATTCAAATCTAAAAGTCAAGTATAAAGAAAAGAAGAGCTTTTATCAAGGGGGAGCTTTGTACTTAAGCTTTTATTAAGATGAAGCTTTGCACTTAAATTTATTTATGCTCGTGCTGTTCTTAAATTTTTTATATAGCATCCGACGAGCTTTATTCTTTATGCTTTTTTACTTAACATTAAATTTTTGTTCCCATAATCAAAAAGGGAGAGATTGTTAGTGCGGAAAGCATCCAACGATCGAACAACATCCGACAATCGAACCTGAGTTTTGATAATGACAAGGATTCAAAGTTAAGATTATTTGTGACCTAATGTTTCTTAATGAGTTTGCAGGAAAAGTCCTAAGGTATCTTAGGCAAAAGTCCTAGCTACGGTTAGGCAGGCAGAAAAACCTAGGGGGTGGTAACCCTAGGTCCTAGGGGGTGATAACCCTAGACGGAAAGCCTTGGCGGGTCGAGGTCTTTAGGCAAAAGTCCTAGAGTTGGAAACTCTAGGTGAAAATCCCGGTGTCGCGGATCGGATGGAAAGTCTAGGCGGGTCGTGGAGCGGACATCCAGCAGAAAGACTTGAAGACTCAGGCGCTGAGCAAAAACCCAGTCGATCTGGAGGATCGAGCTGGCAACAGGTATACTCTCCTGAGTGGAGTAGGTGAGGACGCGTTCCCCGCTGAGAGAACAATAGG
>JBBMJZ010413104.1:17918493-17939124 GCA_037833815.1 Zingiber zerumbet | reverse complement strand
CACGTTGTAGGCTCGGATCCGGGGGATCTCCAGCCGCCCGTTGGCGAAGGTGACGTCGAGGAAGCTGTCGGTGTCCATCTTCCTGACGATCTGCACGCCGGCGTTCTTGAGCTCGCGGGCACAGGGGACCGTCGCCGGGGTAAGCGGCGTGAAGACGAACTCGTCTGCGACCTTCTTCTCCGACTTGCGCCCGAAAGACGACGCATGCAGAGAGTCACGCACCGGGCTGCTGCGGAAGCTTTCAGCTCCTCCCCTAATTACATTATCCTCGCAGTTGGAGCTTTTGTCTGGGTTAATGGCGTCAGGGACTTGCTGTATGCAGGCGTGCAAGAGATGAAGGATGTGATGCGATCTCCTGAGCGTCTCCGGCACTTCCAATTTCTCCGGCAGCTTCTTAGTTCTTCCCGGAAGGAAGTCGCCGCCAAAGAAATTGAGCGCGAGCGGCTTCAGGGAGTTCGCCGCTTTCTCAGGGTCAACGAAACCGAGCAAATCCCTAAGCAGAAACAGGGGAAGCTGGTTCTCCAGCAGCAGCATGTCCAGCCTCAGATAGTACTCCGCCCAAGCCGAGCTAAAGATCGGGTCGTGTTCTTCGCCGTCGTCCATCTCCTGTCCCCTTCCCTCCTGCCTCTCGGTAAGACTGATGAACAACTCCACCACGAAGCAGCCGTCGTGCAGCATCATGTCGACGAACTCGTCGGAGTCCATGGCTAGGGTCTCCGAGTAGGCGCTGCGCACGCGGCGCTCCACCGTCCTGACGTAGCTCCGGCACTCCTCCAAGGTCTTCCTCGGCGTCGTCCGGGCCAAAAACCTCTGGAGGTACTGCGGCTTGAGCTTGTCCATAGCGCGCAGGTGGGGCTCGCCGCGGTGGAAAGGGCCGAAGGATATGATATTCGGCTCGTAGGCCTCGCGGTCGGCCCGGCGGATGACCTCCGGCACTCGGAAGATGGTCGGCTTCTCCGTTCGCCATGGCTTCAGCTCTTGCCCCTTCATGTCCTTCGCCATCACCGGTTCCGATCGTCGGCGCCTGTTTTGGATCTCAGAAAACGTGAACTACAAGTTACAACAACAATGATTAAAAAACTGACAATCCAACACGGGATTAGGAGTAATATGAATTGGTCCCGTGGAGAAGCCAACCCTCTCTCTTCCTTTGTCGCTACAGACTCGATCGAGGATTTGTAGTTTCCCGTCCCGGCTTAGTTGAGGCGGTATGATTATTGATAGTTTATTATACGAGATTAAGTGGTTGAATTTTGGAATTGACAGGGTATAAATCCCTGCCCTCTTAAAAAACTCAACCCTCATCCATTAGCCTTACAGTGATTCATCTGCAAATTAACTCGGGGTTTGGCTTCACTTTTTTTAACTCAAATGAGGATTTATAAAAAAAAAACGTGTAAAACACTAAAATCAGCCTTCAGTATTGCCGTCTGTTGATTGGTAATATAAAAATTGACCATCGGGAAGCAAATTTGATGTTCTCGAGGACCGAAACAAGCCGCCGAATTAAATTTTGTATTGTTTGGTAAGTTAATCAAATCAAATTGGCATAACATAAACTAAGCCATTAAAATAACTATTTAAGTTTTTTTATAAGTTTAACTTATCTCGACTCATTTAAGTATTATCTAGCTTTCAATTTAACTTTATTTGATGATTAAAAACTTATAATTTTAAATATTAATTATTATGTTTGATAATATAAATTTAATTATTTATTTTAAAAGTTTTTTATTTATTTAGTAAGTTGGTTCACAGATATTATTTATAAATATTATTTATGAATATTATTTATAAATATTTACTAACTAAATATATATTAATTCAAATTTAATTAAATAAATTTATTTATTTAATTAATTTTATGTATATTATATGAATATAAATAAATACTTATCATTATTAAACTTATTCATCAAAGTTCAATTCATTTACATTTCTTCCTTTTATCATTGATATTTCTACTTTTTTGTGGGCTCAGTTAATTATTCAACGCGGTATCGTGACTGCAGGGCTGTGGGAGGTGGATGGATGGTGGATGCCAGCTCATCACTCCAGCACTGACTGACAATGGCGGAGACCGGGTAGAATTTATTGGTTGAGCGGGCCATAATAAACTCAAATACTACATAAGAGCATCTCCAATAAAGTATTTAAAAGGGATAATTTTTTCAAATATCCCTCACACTTAAGGATCCCCACTGTGAGGATATTTAAGAGATTAATAGAAATCACCGAGTATATATGTGTGTCCGGTGATTTCTCCTTGTGAGACCCACTATTTTGGTGGGCTATCATTATTTATCGTTTTTTATTTTTATTTTTATTTTAATTAAATATGATTTCTATACCGGTGATTTCCCCTTGTGAGGCCCACCATTTTGGTGGGCTGCCACTATTTACCGTTTTTTATTTTTTTTATTTTAATTAAATATGATGGGTCCCACCAAAAAGTGGGTGCAATGATCTTTAATTGTTGTTTATATATTTTTTTAATTAAATCAAAATCAGAACATTAAAAAATTAAAAATAAAGCAAAAGTTAAAGGGGATAGTGAAGTTAAGGATATTTAAGAGTGAAATATTTGATTGGTGGAACCCATAAATATTTAGATGGTGAGATATTTCATTATGAAAGGGGGGATATTTGATTAGTAGAATATTTGAAGAGTGATATGGAAGTAGAGACTACAAATATTTGGGAGAAATATCCCATGCTATTGTGGATGCTCTAAGCATGACCTCTCTTTGTAACGGGAGCACTAGATGCATAATTTTTACAAATTCTCTATGATACGACGCATAATGATGGACCCGATGAATCTAGACAGATAGAAGTTAAGGGGACGTGGCGGTCATAAGTCAAGGGGACGCGGTGGTCAGAATTCAGGGGGACGTGGCAGTCAAGAGACAAATAGGTCAGAACAAACAGAGCAGGACATATAGGTCAGGATATACAGGTTGAGACAAACAGGCAGGACATACAGAGCAGGATATACAGATCAGGATAAACACGGCAGGACATACAGAGCAGAATATACAGGTCAGAACATACAGGGCAAGATATACGGGTCACGACAAACAGGACATGACATGCAGAGCAGGATATACAGTTCGGGACAAACAGGCAGGACATACAGAGCAGGATATACAGGTCGGGATAAACAGGTCAGGACATACGGGGCAGGATATACAGGTCGGGACAAACAGGTCAGGACATACAGGGAAGGATAGGCAGGTTGGGATGAGCAGGTCAGGATATACAAGGTAGGATATACAGGTCTAGGCAAATGGGTCAGGATACGTAGTGCAGGATAAGCAGGTTGAGGTCTTACAGATCGCTCAAGTTACACCCAGACCATGACCTCCAGCCACTGATCATTCGGGAACTATTCATCCATGCCTGATCAGTAAGGCACTATATGACAACAAAGTTAGGGAATCGTAACCACATGTTAGGGAATATGCTAATGGTATGTGACTCACTGATAACGGAACCTTCCTCTAGCCTCTCAGAGGATGCCACACGCCATTCACCACCAGACCAATCTTGACACCCGACATTCCCTGACACTTGCCAAGTTCTAGAAGTACACCCTGTCATATAAAAAGGGAGGGTCTCTCTCTTACGCACGTACGCTCACTCATCTTTTCGCATCTATCTTCTACTTTTGTCATTTCGGTTTACTGTGTTTCTGGAGAAAAAAATACCTGACTTGAGCGTCGGAGGGCCTGCTCCGGGGACTTTTTCCTATGGTTCTTGGTCTCTAACGCTCTGTGTGCTTATCTGAGTGTACGCAGGGGACTCACGCGTCGTCGTCCTTGTCACCACCCCCTGTCAGCAGTCTGTTGAAGCCCTACCGTGAAATACTGTGTCAGCAAAAGGTCTCAACCACCTTCCGTCAACGTCCACGACAACGTAGCCGACCTTCGTCTGACTCATATTCCGGACAGGATCACTCTAAGTTTAAGGGTAAATTAATTATTTTTTATATTTAGTAATAATAATTTTGGTGGAAATTAATCATGTAATAGTTTGATCAAAATTAGATAGATCATATAATAGATTTAATTAAAATTATTATAAAACTATTTTTGAGTAACCTTTTCACTTTAAAAATATAACAATTTTAGTTAAAATTAATTTATGATCGTTTTAAGTTGTTTGACCATTTTAAAAATATAAGTAAACTCCATTAATATTTTCTTTATTTAAATTTAGTTTAAAAGTATAGCATATTTATTAATTTAGAAATAGTCCTTTTTGAACCATTTAATTCCTTTTAAAAGAGTAAATAAGTTTTAATTATATTTATTTCCATTAAAAATTTAACTAAAAATATCGTTTAAAAATTTTAATCAAAATTATTGCAATATTATTTTCGAATTATTTGATTAAGTCAAAAATATACATGGACGTTAATTAATATCCTCCATATACTTGTATAAATTTAAAAAGATCTCTTATTTTTCGTTATCATACAAAAAAAAGCACCTCATAAGAAAAAAAATTACTTTAATATTGCTATAGTTATAATAGTTCGTTCCAAAATTAAAAATGGGGGGGCCACAAAGTTATAGTAGTTCGTGCCAAAATAAAAAATGGGGGACCACAAATATTCATTCATATTGCATTCATTTTTTCTAAAATTTATGATTAGAATTAATAAATTTTTATTTTAAACACGTTTTATTCATGGCTGCGTAATTCTAAGCCTGGCAAGAAAGAAAATTGGACACGTTAAGTCCGTACCTTATCCAGTCCAGACGCATCCAATTTTGAGTGGTCTACACGGTTCGAATCAAACATTTCAAAATAAAACCGGTTCGGTCCACTACTCCCACTTCACTTTGACTGCTTAGAAATGGTCAAGTAGCGCCTTGTTCCTCAGCGACTCGATCGGACCCAATTGACCTGCTCTGCTCCCCCTTCTCATCTCTCTCGATCGAGAAACCCTTGCGCACTCTCCGCGACTTGCGATCTGTCGGAGCCGGCTACATGTTGCAGTCGGCGCAGGCTTGGTTCCAGGGGGGACCGAGCGGGAGCGGCGGACAGCTGCAGAACACCTCGCCGTCCCTCCTCGCGGATTGGAACTCTTACGCCGCGTCCAGGTCGGCCGAAGATGATGGCGCCTCTTCATTCGGGTTTGATATCGAGGCCGCCGTCCGTACCGCCAACGATAAGGTCACTGGAACCTTCAACGTGTGAGGATCACTCTATCCCTTTTAGTTGTACAAGTATCGATCTTTTAGTTGCGGATCTAACTAGTTATGGGTGGGAAATTTTGATGGAGCTATAATTTCATCTAGTTTGAAGGTTTTCTCCAGTTGGTGATGGCGGCCGAATATTGTTCTTTGATAAGCATGAGAATTGACATTCAGCGTTTCGATGGTCTGGCTTTCTTGCTAAAACAGAATAGAATTTGCATCTTGTTAAGAATGAAATATAAAAGAAACTAACGTTTAGTTGGATACTGTTGGTTGCTACTAAGGATTTCTGAAGAAATAAGGGATTAGAGGGGTTTTAAGGGCTTTTGTTTTCTGAAAGTTGATTAGTTTTGTGTGCATCTAAGATTGTACAAAGGCCAATGCATTGGATGTTCCCTTTCTTGGTCTACATTGTTGTGTTAATGTAGCTCAAGCTTCTTTTTTTTTCCCCACAACTTTAGGTAGCTCTTAATTATATCACTCCATGAGAATCTTCTTGAGCAATGCAAATCTTGTTCTATTTAGAGTTACCTTTGACAGCAAAAGGAGAAAGAGATATGTCATATGTGGGCGTGGTTTTGCAATAAAGATTATTATTATCTCTTGCTTCAAACCCAAATGTCATATTATATTCTCTAACTCAAATGTTCGGCCTCCCCACATTCTAAGCTCTTTCCAGCTCTGAGATAAATTTTTTTTTAAAAAAAAAAATCATCTTCCTAGTTTTTGTAGGTTTTTTTTTTATCAAATATTCAGATTTTTGGTGAGTCTGAATCCTTTACCTGTGCTTTTGATGCTAGGCTGATAGTGGCAGATAAATTACTTCAGCTCTAAATTAATGTGATGGGAAAAGGCTTCCTAGAAATTATTATTTATTATATTGGCTATGTTGTGCCTAAATGGATGTTCTAATATCTGAACTATAATAAAGAAAGTTAGAAGTTATTCATGAATAATTATCACATATTAGACATGGTGATTTTGGCCTAAAGGATCTTTTGGTTTCCTATCTCAACTATTTGTTAGTTCAATTTCATGTTTTATTAGTTCCTATATTCATTTTTTCCTCTTAGCCGTAGCATTTGTCCTCCTTGATTTTCTATTGAAAACTCACATAACGTGTTGAAAAATATACTCACTTGTATGAAATTAACTTATGTAGTTTCTGTCTCTGTGCAACAGGGTTTCTAAAGGAGTCAGGGAGTTGCCTGGGAATTTCCAGAATGCTACTAGTAATGTGCCTTCTGGAAAATCCCTTGTGTACTTCGCCATGTTCCTTGCCAGTGGCCTGTTCTTTGTTTTCATTGCTTTTACCATGTTCCTTCCAGTGATGGTCCTGATGCCTCAAAAATTTGCTCTTTGTTTTACTTTCGGCTGTGCTTTGATCATTGGATCATTCTTTGCACTCAGGGGTCCTAAGAACCAGCTTTCTCACATGTGTTCCAAGGAGGTAATTTTTGTAGGATCCCATTTTTCTTAATTAGGTACCTCTACTCTCCAGAAGCCAATTTTTTACTTGGGGAAACTAAGTTAAAATGCATAGCAGAATGCTCTTTTTCACAGTTGCAAAAGAATCACACTGTTTTCCATTGTTGGGAAATAGATAAACCTGTTTTGTTTTTTTTAATTGAGTTCTTCAAGCGACTGCCAGCAGTTGACGAGCATAATGGGTTTCCAAAAACTCCATCAGTGAGAGATGATAGTAAATTGGAGTCAGCAACCCTATTAGTGATTGGCAAATGTCATTTTGTGATTTTCATCCCCATTTTTTTATATTTCAACTGCTCTCTATCTAGATACAAAGTGATTGGCTTGTCTGAATCAATTCTTCTATATTCACGATGCAGAGGTTGCCCTTCACAGCACTATTCATCGGTAGCATGGTGGGTACAATCTATGTTTCCATGGGGCTTCATAGCTACATTCTCTCAGTCCTCTTCTCTGTGATTCAGGTATGTAATTTCGTTGTTGCAAACTGCTAATTCTGTCGTTCACTTCTGATCTGTGCTTTCATCATTATCAGGTTCTTGCACTCACATATTACTCAATATCCTATTTCCCTGGAGGATCCACTGGTTTGAAGTTTCTGTCTTCAACTGTAACATCCTCCCTTCTTAAATGCTTTGGAAGATGACGTCGATATGTAAACTCAGCTTGTTACATCTAGCCGTGTTTTTCGGACTTTAGTCACTTTGAGAAGGGTTCCAGTAACTAAGCCGATAATTTGTAGAATATCCATATTTTGTGGGCGCCTCTGTGTTTACTTCTCCAAACAAAATAATGAAGCCTCATTATCAGAATGGAAAAATATGATTTCGGTTTTGGACTTTCGGTACTGACTTACGTCTGTAATCTTGAAACAGACATTTTGATGGTCGATGGATTAATACATAAGAAATTTAAATGTAATGTGGATATTAGATTGATGACAGAGATCAGTAATGTAATTTCTTTAGACAAGAATGTGTCTTCAATTCAGGGCCGGCTCATTAAGGCCTATGCCTAGGGCCCCAATTTTAATGGGGCCTATTAATTAAGATATTAAAAAAATTAAATTAGTATCATTAATATTAATTAATTATAAATATCTTACGAATTTATTAATGACACCTTATTAATTAATTCATTATTATTCTACCTCCTATTTATATCTTACAGCTATCTTTATTTTCTCATTAATTGCTTTCCATAATCTTATATTTTATATAAAATTTTATTCTATCTTAAATATAATTTATTTCTTAATTAGCATGTTTCTTATTTATTATTATTATTATTAACACTATTTTATTTAATTATATGTTTTATTAAACCTAATAAACTTTTCCTTCTCAATATTTTTTAAAAATCCTAATTATTCTCTTATCAATGCTTGCCCTTTTTCCTTTCTCACCAATTATGTATATTTTTCTTGCCAATGATTCTATCAAAGAGCGTCTTCTTCTCCCTAGCTGAAAATATTTTTTTCCTCATTTTCTCTTTTTCTTCCTTAATAATAATATAATTAGATATTTTTGAACCATTTTTCTTAAAAAATAATTTAATATTTCTATTAATGAAAAAACAGTATTATCTAGAAAACTAATATATATATATATATATTAAAAAATAATATTTAATTTTAAAAAATCAAAAAAAATTTAAACCTATCATTCCCAAAATTCAAATAAAAAATATTAGGAAAAATTTAAAAATATATTATAGACTTTTATTTTTTAATTTTTTGCCTAGGGCCTCTGGGACTCTTGAGACGGCCCTGGTGAAACTCATGCTTGGTCTGCCCGGTCGTCTCCGTTTTACTGGTTCTGTGATCTGCCTTCTGTGACCCTTATGAGCTGAGCGGGATGTTTACTCGGCTTATGTTTTAACGATACTTGTCTCTAAACGTCAGAAGCTCAGTGCGGGACCGAGCTATGATAATGTGATTAGCTATTTCTTAGTCTGACCGGACAAGTGAGCTGCCTGGTCGGACGCTAGCCTGAAGACGTTAATCACCTTGACTTTGACCTTCTACATGGCCGCGGCCTTCTACGGATAGGGTCCCACCTTACTATCAGATCACTAAGAATGTGAACACTAAGAATGTGAACATGGATAACGTTTATCATGCAAAGACAACCGAATAAATTGGACATCACAAAAATGATAAATATCTTATCAGGATAACATTAGTTCCGAAGACTTCTATAATAAGAACATGAACACGGAGAACGTTTATCATGCAAAAAAGACAACCGAACAAATTGGACATCACAAAAATGGGAACAGACAAAGCGGGAAAAAAACGTTAGAACAATCAGTTAAAAAGTATGTTATATTATTATTCACCTGAACAACGTGCCCTTGTTTTATAATTCACGTGCTTTAAAATAAATGGTAGTGTTCGTCTCTTAAATATTATTTTTGTTTATTGATAGTGAATAAAATCGCCGATTTTTTTTTTTGTTTTTTGTTTGTTTAAAAAAGGTAAATTTGACAGACCTAGGTTTTCAATATGGCATGTAACATGTGTACGTATAATTAGAAAATGATAGGCAACTAATTATATAATAATATGTCAATTATGAGGGATACCAACAAGCTTGGTGTGGTCAATAATATAAATATCTGTTCATATTCATTAATTAGTGAAAGAATATAAAAAATAACAAAAAATTGTTGTCCATGGAAAAACTTATATTTATAAATCAAGTTTATAAATAATTTATGAACAAACTTATTTATTAACTTATATAAATTTTAATTATAAATTTATTATATATATATATATATATATATATATATATATAATTTGATAATTTAGATTAGGTCGATACAAGCACAATATCTCCAATTCATAAACTCACACATTCGTTTTTATAGAGTTGGATATAAAATTGTCAATGTTTAAAATAGGAATTAAAATAGTGGAGTTATTATGATACAAAAGGTAAAATGCTCGCTCCTAGTTTCTCTGCCAATTGATTTCACGGTCAACATAAAAAAAAATAAATTAAAAAATTATAGATAGCAAATGCATAGAAAGATATTTTTGTAAGGACCGTGGAGAGAGAGGAGAGTCGGTAAAACAGTAGAATTGAGACTTGGCTTGTTTTCGTCTTTAAATTGGATGGTCCATTTATTTCTATCCAATAAAAAATTCTTTGGAACCATAACATATAAAAATCATTATAAAAGTGTATCAAATAGAGGTATTGTTTAAATATATCTTTAATTATTAATCAAATATTTAATTGAGTTTTTAGAAGATATTTAAATCAGAATCCTCTCATTTTCTAGTCAAATTGTTTGATGAAATATTTCGACATTTTTTTTAAAAAAAAATAAAAGGGTTTAAAATATCAACTTAAATAATTTTAAAATAATTTATATATTTTGGTGAATTTGTATATTAAAATAATTCATTTTTTTTTTTAAAAAAAGAGATAAATATATTTAATTTAATGAGTAATTATTTTTAAAGGATAAAATTAACCCAATTTGGGTAATTTAATCCGGCCACTTCTTTTTACTAAACTAACTAAATTTAACTAATTGTGTTTAAAATTAATACATAAATTTACTAATAAAATTAAATAAATAGCGTTCACATCATGGAAGTTATTATCCCAAATGCGTAAATAATGACTCGAATGAAGGACAAGAATAAATTTCTTTTGGATTCAAACTGGATACAAGAAAATTGAGTCTCAAGATCCAATCAGATGGGAAAGAGACAAAGAAAAAACATTAGTGAAACTTGTGGTTCATGCTAAGTAGGTAAGTGTTCACATCATTTTGTATAAAAACTTAATGTATCATCAATTTTAGCGTGCATGACAATAGTCAAATTTAAGATTTGTCAAAGTAAAAGAAACAAATATTTCAAGATCTATTTATTAATTAATGTGACGTTTTTCATGGATGGATTTGGGAGGGATAGCGACTTTTGGTTTGCATTTTATTTTAATGCGAGTGGAAATTTATTAGGAAAGTTTCAAAGAATTAAAAATAAATAAATTGAGAATGTTTCAAATTGCTAATTGAACTTAAATCAATTGATTAAGAACATGCATAAATATTAGACAAGTAAATTGCAATAATTGAATATAATAATATTACCTTTTCTAATTGTAATGTTTCATGTTAATCAAGGCTATGTTTACTTCCAAGTGTGGATTGAGAAATAAAGAAATATCAAGTGAAAGAATCACGTGGAAAAGGAAAGGAATTATTCATTGGGTGTGCTTATTTACTTCAATTAAAGAAGATGAATAAAATTGATCCATTACATTGTTTATTTACTGGAAAAGGTAGATCCGCTACCTTAGCGGCCCCCCTAGTGCCGGCCCCACGGATATGGAGGGAGGTTCATGCAGGTACACAGGCCAAAGGCGCATGGCGGGGTAAACCCCAGGTCGTCAGTTCCTGAGAATCGACCACTGCCATTACGCCAGAGATACCATGCGCCCACCGTCTATGCTAAATTCAATATCAATGTAAACATTTACTTCGAATCGATATCGGCGATAGATCTTTAGCTTTGTGTTTATCATCGAAAGAGTAATGACAGACGAACCGAAGAACTCTTCATATTTCACGAGCTAAATCTCAATCTCACTTAATCCTTTTCTGACTGCTACGATCAACTCTGCCTCTATTTTAACATTATAAATTTTTTGCAATGTTTCGAATTATTCAACATCTCTCACACATTCAAGTTTATGAATAATTTTTTGCAATGTTTCGAATTATTCAACATCTCTCACTCATTCAAGTTAATTCATAAAGGTTATATGGTTATAAAAATCATGCAAGTCACATAGACTATAATATAATCAAATCACGGAAACTAAATCAAAAAACTAATTAGTCACAAAGACCAAATAAGAACATCCAATCCATATTTTTAGGGAAAATGATTCGTTCAATAACAAGCACACTAAGCAATTACTGCGAAGAAGATTATTACACCTTACATAACTACTCTATAGAACGAATCAGAGACATCAATAACTTGTCTTTACCCGAGATTAAATTATTACAATATAAATATCTCTAATCCCTCATAATAATTATTATGTCAAAAGCATGTTCAATATCTCCAATCAATACAATTATTCATAATTACATTTTATGTATTGAATAAAAATATAACTGATACCAGTGAATAAATGCTAAAGATATAAATCAATCTTAATGTTCCTTTTTAGTTAGAATTTATTCATTCTAATCAGTCGCTTTCCTAGTTATGCTCTATAGACCAAATCACTCATAACCAATAGGAAGCATGTTAAAGTAGCAAACACTAATCAGAATTTCAAGTAGACAGCTAAATAATCACTTAGGGTAAGATTGAGATTAACTTATAATCTCAAGGATTTCATACAGCAGAGAAGCAGAGATTCATTCTCCTACTACCTTTCTTGTCGCCATAACACACATAGTCTGAATCACATGCTATGTTGTCGTTTTCTTTACTAAAAAAATAGTGCATGTTTTTTATCTAATTTTAACATCATATAGATTTTGATCTAGACATAGTTAATATCTAATCCTGAATTTAACATATGAATTTCAATCTGGCCTTAAGCAGTTTCAATAAATAATGGGTCCATTTACTCCGACCATTACATAAATGATTTCATCTTGACACAATTAGTAAGGCGACCTTAACTTATGGGTATGCCTCTATTCATAACTACATAAGTTGTCTAATAAATAACGGTTTTATCTCTATTTATACTTAACAAATAGAGAAAATTGTCCATGTGAGTGGACTAATCTCAATTTATCAGCATGCTTATCGAGAATTTATTCAAATGTAATAGACATATACATTGAATAGATTATGGTATTTTCATATATCTATTTGTCTTTACAATATATTACATTCTTCGAAGTCCCAAAGATTTTCCATGTCCTTAAAATGACTTTTTAGTCAATAGTTTAGTAAAAGGATCTGTAAGCATATTATATGTAGAGATGTACTCAAGAACAATCTTTTTATTGTTAATAGTATCTCTTATAAATTGTACTTAATTTCTTTGTGCTTGTTTTTACTGTGATATTTGGGATCTTTGAAAAAAGTTATAACAGTTTGACTTGGTGCGGGAAGCATCCGACGATCGAACCTGAGTTTTGATAATAGTAAAAGACTCAAAGTTAAGGTTATTTGTGATCTAATGTGTATGAATGAGTTGCAGGAAAAGTCCTAAGGTATCTTAGGCAAAAGTCCTAGCTGCGGTTAGGTAGACAGAAAACCTTAGGGGGTGGTAACCCTAGGTCCTAGGGGGTGGTAACCTTAAACGGAAAGCCTTGGCGGGTCGTGGTCTTTGGACAAAAGTCCTAGAGTCGGAAACTCTAGGTGAAAATCCCGGTGTGGCAAATCGAGTGGAAAGTCTGGGCGGGTCGTGGAGCGGACGTCCAGCAGGAAGACCTGAAGACTTGGGCGCTGAGCAAAAGTCCAGTCGATCTAGATGATCGAACTGGCAACATGTATACTCTCCTGAGTGGAGTAGGTGAGGACGCGTTCCCCGCTGAGGGAACAATAGGCGTCGATTCGACCTAGGGTTTCCGATAGAAAATCCAAAGTCAGAATTGGATAGTCCAGTGACTGTCAGACATTTATATTTATGTTATTATTATGTGCTAACTTTGTTGCAGGGTATGCATGGTATTTTGGGACTAACATATCTTGCAGGGATAAAAGAACAAGTTTTGCCTCGGATGAACAGTACCCGAGGCGCCCTCCACGGAGCTTGGAGGCGCTTCAAGTGCAAGGGATGAGGAGTCTATGCAGCGGAGCTAGAGGCGCCCTCCAAAGGAGCTGGAGGTGCCTCGGACGGCCTTGGAGGCGCCCTCAAGGGCATCGAAGGCGCCCTCAAGAGGATAAGCTACGGGAGTTGCGGATCTTATCCACGCTGTGGATCTGGGCCTTCGGAGGCACCCTCAAGGGGCTTGAAGGCGCCCTCAACGACTGTTATAAGCCAGTCTCGACCAGCAACTTGAGACAACACTTCCAGAGCAATCTTTCTTCAGTGTACTGCTAACGAGACGATCCGACAAAGCAGTAACAACATTCCAACGACCTGAAGCTTCGAATTTATGATTCCTTTGTAGTCGGTATAATTTCTTTACAGCATTCTAAATTGTAATACTCTTTTGTAAATTTCTAAACTGATAGTGAATTGCTCAAAGTAAACACTCAACAAGTGTGGGCCTTGGAGTAAGAGTCGTCACAGACTCCGAACTAAGTAAAACTCACCTGCGTACTTGGTGTGTTTTTCTTGTGTTGTTTTCTTTTATTCTGCTGCGTAAATCTCCAATTGTTTTAAATACGAAAGTGAAAGCCACGAGCGTTATTCACCCCCCTTCTCTGGCGCGTCTCGATCCAAGAATGAAGGTAAGTGGGTTGTCGGAGAAGGGTGCTTGATTAGATTTTTCCCTTTTCCGTGGATGCCTTAAATCTCAATCAACAGATGAAATCTTCTTTTCCTTGAATACTCTCTCAACCATTTGGATAACTTGATCTTGATAAACGACTAGGATGCTCTAGATCTGGATACAGAATCCAGATCAGAATCCAGATGAATCTAGATCTCCATCAACGGTCTAGATCACTTCCCTAAAAAACAAGATGCACAATTTTAAATTTAAGATTCTAAATATATCTCAATTTGTAAAACATGACATAAATAAATAATTAATGGTATGAAAGAACGTTAAATATAAGTCAAAATAATTTCCTAAAATATTTGTCATTACTTCCTCTTACTTGCAAATAAGAAAAGAAAAATTATATCAAGGTTTTAAATATATCTCAACTTGTAAAACATAAATCTATTAATGGTATGAGAGAATAAAAACGTTAAATATAAAAGCTAAAATATTCATTATCACTTCCTCTTACTTAAGTATAAAAACCAAAATAATGCGCTGAAATATTCGTTACCACTTCCTCTTTCTTGTATTTATAAAAACACGCAAGCTTTAGAAAAGAAAAGCAAATCTACTATAAATCCTTAAAACTAAGAAAAGAAAAATAATAATATCAAGGATCTAAATATATCCCAACGAGTACACAATAATTAATGGTATGAGAGAATAAAAACATTAAATATAAAAGCCAAAACAATGTGCCAAAATATTCTTTATCACTTCCTTTTACTTGTATTTATAAAAGTAAAAGGAATCTTCATGAGTCATGCAAGCTTCAAAAAAGAAAAGTAAATCTACTACAATTCATTACAATTAAGAAAACATTTCATGAGTCATATGATAAGAAGGAATCTTGTACATGCATGTTGAAACAGAGTCCAATTGGTTCTTCAGCTGCTCAGAGTAAGTCTTTAGTTATTAAGAATTAGTACCCTCAAAAGTAAATGCCTTTATTGGTTGGTGATAGTAGTGACATCAAAAGTTAACTATCCATCATGTTAATGAGATTTTCTTCTTATGTAGAGGGAAGTGATGAAGACTGAGTGGATGAAACTATTAATGTGTAGGCCATATTAGACAATTGTCATTAAAACGACTATAATATACCAGATAAAGATCAACTTTATCTCAAATATGACTAGCACATCAAAAGTTTCATCCACCCAGTCTCTTCACTTTCTTTTACAGAAGAAGAAAATCTCATCAATATGATGGAAAACTAAAATCCAGTGTCACTACGACCACCAAACAATAAAGGCATTTACTTTTGAGAGCACTAACTCTCAATAATTAAAGACTTACTCTAACTGCAGTTGAAGAACCAATTGAGTATAAGATTCTTTCTTATCCTGTGACTCAACACTAACTGAGATGTTTTTTTAGTTGTAAGAACTGTATTAGATTTACTTTTTTTTTCTTGAAGCCTGCATGCTTTTATAAATATAACATTAATGCAAGAGGAAGTGATAATGAGCATTTTAGCACATTATTTTGGCTCCTATATTTAGCATTTTTATTTTCTCGTATAGTTAATTATTCATTTCTATCATGCTTTACGAGTTAATATCTATTTAGAACCTTGATAATTTTTCCTATTTTTCTTAAATTTAATCTAAAATTGTATATCTTGTTTTATAGGGAAGCGATCCAGCCATTGATGGAGATCTAGCGTCATCTAGATTCTTCATCCAAATCTAGAGCATCCTGGCCATTGATCAAGATCAATGTCATCCAATGGTTGAGAGAGCAATCAAGGAAAAGATCACATCTATTGATCTAGATTCAAAGCATCCAAAAGTTCATCCTTCATCCGGAAAGAACTTCTTAAGCCCGAATCCACTCAAGTCCTCAAATCCAATCCATTGATTCAAATTGAAGTAAATCTAATGGTTGAGGGGAAAATCTAATTTTTGATCCCTAATCTCCTTTTCTATTCCTCTCGAACTAGGGGAGGAGAACGCCTTCTATTACCGAACGCCGAGACCAAGCACCCTTATCCCTCATGGCCGACGACCACTCTCTCCACCACCACCGGTCAGCCGACTTCCCTCCTCCCTCTCCATCTCTCCTCGACCATCCACCAAGCCGTCGCAAGTTCTCTTCTCTATCAAGCTCCACCGTAGGCTATCCAACATCTTCCATCGAGCTCAGGATCCATCTTCAATCTTCGGGTTAGAAGAGGGAGATCCAGCCACCATCCACATCTCTATTTGGAGAGAAGGAACCGAAGCTCCATCTTCTCCATCGCAAATCCTCTTCTAGAGGAGGAGCCCCCACATCCCTCTTTCCTCTCCTCTTCGGGTTAGATGAGGAGATCCGGCCACCATCCTCATCTTTCTTTGGGTTAGAAGAGGAGTAACCGAAGCTCCATCTTTCTCCATCGCAACTCCTCTTCTGGTGGAGGAGCCCATCTCCTTCGTAAGCCCCCACATCCCTCTTTCCTCTCCTCTTCGGATTTAAGGTTTAGGGTTTAGAAGAGGAGAGCTCATCTTTGACACTACCGGACAATAGCCACCTTCACAACTCTGACCCAACTTAGAAGAGAAGCTTGCTTCACTCCTGAAAGCACCACCCAAAGCTCTATCCGCAACTACATTCCGATTAGGGATAAATCTCACCCCCATGTTGGATCATTTCCTTTCATGTGTTGATTTGCATGTGTGATTGTTGAGTGTTAATTGATGAATGTTTGTATTGAATTGATCATCTCCCATGTTTAAATTGCACACATTAGGTTCAATTGTTTCACGCCCACCTAGAGTTCGATGAAATGTTTGTTAAGTTAGTTGCACTTTAGTCAATAATGTTCATTCTTGTTTTAATTTTGGAGCAATTAGATTAGATTAGGTTTTATTCCATATCAAATTCATATCATGGTTATAGTTTTAGTTCCCAAAATTCCAAACCCCTTATTTCCATAGCAAAAATTCAAAATCACATGAAAACCCCCTTTTCAATTATTAACAGCATTCTTAGTTCTTGCATTTTTTAAGCCCTTTTCGTTCTTGTACTTTCCATGAAAACTTAATCAAATTTCTAGGCTTAGGAAAGACCTTGCCTTTCTCTAATTTCTCTTCAAACATACTCTATTATCTCGAATTTGGTGCAATATGCATGAAGTCATGCAACTCATGCTATGAATTAAATTACAAAAATGCTCAAACATTGGAGATATTTCAATAAGTTTTCATATTGTTGATGACATATTGGGATGATGAAAAAAAAACTCATTTGAAACTATGATGTCCTAAGGCACATTGGTGAAACTGAAACCCTAAACCCTAAACTGAAACAAGGATCCCTGGACAGTTGTATTATGCATATCGTCTCATCATCAACATAAGAGAACCATAAATTTCAGTACCTTAAGCATGATTTTGAGTAGATGAAACTAGGTATGATTTTCAGTACCCTAAACTAGGCATCACCGAGCTATGACTTCCTCTCACAAAACCGAAAAGAATAAGATAAAAATAAAAAACAAACATAATCTGGTCATAAGAATCGGACCTTACTTACACGTTAAACAACGATGAGTGTGGTGTTTCTTTCAATTTTAAGTAAACATAGTTATTGACAGTAAAAGTTAGACTACGATGGGTATAGACTATCTTTACTTTAAAGGAAACCTAAAATGAGCATAACTTATCCAGAATAAAGGTTATACAACAACAAAATATAGACTTTCTTTCCCACTAAAGGAACTCATACAAAAGCCTAGCTAATTTAGAATGAGGGTTAGACAACAATAAATATAGATTTTCTTTAATTTAAAAAAAAAAACAAAACATGTAACTCCAGTGATAACCATCATTTGAGCCCATTCTTTTAGATCCGTAAACATGAACCGTCATGAGACATCTCTTTAGAGAACCTAACTCATTTAATTGTAGTCTACGTTACCTTCTCATTCAAGTTTGGAAGGGTCCTCCCTGGAGCTCATCTCGGGGCACCCATTCCGTACTATTACCATATTTACTTATACTCATCCAATTAGCTACCTAAGGAAACATAACCTATCCATAATATACTTATTTCAATAGCACATTTCATTCATTCTATATACATGACAATTCATAAGAACCTTTTTTTTATCCAAAATCATGTATAAACATAAGAATCTAACTTAAGCATAATGAAATAGAGAATAGAACACAAGAACTAAAACTAGCATGAAAATTTGAATCATGTTACCTGAATCAATACCACCACTCACACAGGATCACAACAGAAAATAGGCATATACCAAGGAAAACTAAATTAAATTCTTTAGTCATTTACATCTTAAGGGAAGATGGGGAACAATAACTACATTTAAACATACCACACAAATCCCTTAAATCAAATCTATACAACTTTTAAATTTATGCCAAGAATCAACTACACATTGAAGATGATCTGCATTCCAATCAAATCAGAGTTCAGAAATCATCTCTAAGAACCATTCACAACAATGAAATCCTAAACATATTCGACCAATTCCGTTCAAAATCTGAAGACACCGCAAAATAGCAAGATCAATATCACAAAGTCGAACAACAACTCCTAATTTCTAAACATTACAGTAGCCGAGTAGTCCAAGAGCATCATAGAATTTATCCAGGTAATTCTGGAATTCCCAGTGCAATAGGAAGGAATAAGAACAACAATCACAACCTAACCTAACAAGTTCTGTTCAAAAATCTACAACAAAACTCCATAAAGAAGCAAGAACATTCTCAAAGAGGAAAAAGAATCGAACTATGATCTACAAATTCTGCTCATGGAAATGCCAGCAACACAAATGCATCACAACCTCAGAACAGAAGTCGAATCCAAAATTCCAAAATCTGAACCGAAATCCTAATTACTTAGAAGAACCATTGCAACCTCGGAAATCAACTCACATGCCACCATCGATCCAACGAAACTGAACAATATCAAGTGAACACTCAATCATCTTTGGACAAGGTTTAAAACACTAACCACCCGACCAAAACTTTCGAACTCCAACCTAAAGAAGAACTTCGTCAAATTCAAGTACACTCTCTAATCTACCAAGAAATCTGGAATATAAAAAAAAACAACTTAAGGAGGAAGTACATCATCTTTCCAAGTCCAATTTTCGCAACAGAACATCCTTAAACTAAAACCCACATAGGAACAGAACAAATCGCCATCAAGCAAATTCCTACGTCCTCCACAGTAAATTGGAAACAAGAAAACCAACAACTAATTCTAATTAAACTTATGCTACCGAGGGTCATTTTCCAAACCTCGAAAACATTCATAAGAATCATGGAGGAAAGAAAACATCAGCACACCAATTCAAATCGATCACCAATTCAAATCCGGCCAAAAATTTCGTTACAATAAGAAAACAGAGCTTCACTGATATAAACTTAAAACACCAGCAATCGTAGGAACCCAAAGGAACCTAGCCAAACAACAAGAAGGTACAGAGACCATCAAAACTAGCCAAAACCACTAAGAACCCGATTCAGAGACTCAATTCATAAAGAGGAAACCCGTACAACATAGATTGCCATCAAAACATCCACATCTTTTATAGAAATTAGAAAAACACAAGATGGAACCAAGATAGCACAGAAACACCAAATAGCAGCTCGTTAGCAAATCAAGCATCATCGGTATGCACATTCAACTCTCCCAAATCCCTAATCTCTACCACACGGATATCATTCCATCATATAAAATTGTACTTACAGAAATCCAAGAACGATGCGAACCGACGCAAGAGCATCTCGAAGAAGAATCATATCGCAATCTATTACACAAATCGGAAGCCCTAGCCAAGCACATCGATCATAGAGGGGAGTACTTGCCTTTCCCTTGTTGTTCACATCCTTGTTCCAACGCCGGAAGCCCTTGTCCAGCCGTTTCATGTTGTCGGTAGAAGGATCAAGACTGACACCCCCAGAGGACTCGCTGGCATGGGGTGGCGCTTGACCGACCCCAAAGGCCAGTGGTGATTCTCGTTCGGCGCGGTGGAGACCGAGAGGAGAGGGGTGAGGGGAGAGGGGAATTGGCGATTGCCGGGGGAAGCCCTCAGGAATCGGGCATGAGGTATAATATAAATACCTATTTTTTAAAATTCCTAACCTTAATCAACTCCCAACCCAATTGAGTATCATATGCTTCCCTTGAATTTAATAGTTCTATCCCATTAAAATATATCGTATAAGTTTAATTAAAATTCTAAAAAATTCCTAAAATTCATAGAATATTTTATAAATTAATCCTTTAATTAGCGCTTGTGTGATCTTAGACATTTTCGTAAGTAAATTCCTTAATTTTACTTGTGGGTCCTTAATTTTCCTCATTTGTGTCAGTTTTAAATTAAATCCAATTCCTCAAATTTTGGTACATTTCACTCTTCCAAAGAGTAAACACTTAATCATTTTCATTTTCAAAGGTTAACAAAAACCTTAAAAATATATGCAAGTATCAACTTTATCAAGGTTAGGTTAACCACCCCACCCATTTAGAGTTGACACTCTCTAAA
>JBBMJZ010413104.1:17816317-17850218 GCA_037833815.1 Zingiber zerumbet | reverse complement strand
GGAGCAGTCGACTGCATGTTTTAGCAGTCGACTGGTATCGAGCCGTTGGGATGTAACGGTCGAATTTCCACAGAGGGTAGTCGACTGCATGTTTTGGCAGTCGACTGGTAGATGAAATTTTCCAACCCGTGACCTATATAACCAAGCCTTGGGAGCTTGGTTGAGGTTGACGAAATTAGTGGCGGTAAACCCTAATTAGTAGTTTACTAGTTTCAAGAGTCTTGGTTGGTGTTGTGGTGAGGTTTCTCCATCCACAAGGAGCGACTTGAGATAGCCGAAGTTTACCGGAGGCTAATCCACCGACGGATAGGGATCATCCACCTTACGGACACGCTGTGGAGTAGGAGCCCTAATATCCGAACCACGTTAAACGAACGTGTAGCTTAGTTTGCATTTCCTTTCTTTGTCTTGCTTTTAATTTAGCTTGTTTGTTTTTGTTTGTATTCCGCTGCGCAAGCTAACAATAGTGTAGGAAGTAATCGATTTGGGGGCGCCGTCTACCCAACCCTTTTTCAAGTTGGTCTCCGATCCCCAACAATACACTGTCTATGTATACCAATTATCGGAGGAAAATATAATTATATTACCCATACGTCTTTCTATTGTCGGCCTTATAATATATGGAAAATAGGTAAATCACGGATGAACTTTTATATTAACTATTGGAGAAAAAGATGAAATCGTCACTTTAGCGGTCCCTTTAGGAGAGTCACACACTCTCTGAAAAAGAATAAATTACGGAGGTATTTATCCTAACATAATGACCCTTTAAATTTTATATTAGCTATAATATGATTCATAATTGTTATAATATAATATTGATATGTGAAATGTTGATATAGAGATGACATTCATATTACAAGAGTTACTTATGAATTATAATCCATAATTGTTGTATAATTCATAATTGTTGCAAATAAGTATTATTAATGTTAATCAAAATCAAAATACTATTATAAATAAAGTTATCAATTTCGTATTGTAGCTATTATAATTCATAATAGATACATAGTACACGGTATGTGTTTGGATGATTTTAGGATTTAGAATTAATAATTTTTTTAAAAAATAGTAATATGGGATGAGTTGTCATTTTGATAATAAATAATAAAGGAACCTCCCTATAATAATATGGATAAAAAAAATACTGGTGATCTCCTCCGGAATTAATAAAAAAAATCCTTTTAATTTCTACTAGTAAAATTAAATATACATTTATTTTAAACTATAAAATTACAGGGGTAAATGGAAATTTATACGAATTTGAGAGTAAACCCTCGATCGCTTATTTGCATGCCCTAATTCTTCTCTACTCCCCGCGCCGTGTCCTCCGAGTTTGAGTGAACTGGTTCCGTCAAGAGTGGACTCCATCCAGCAGTTGCCGCAGCTCGTCTGCGTTTCTCTTCTTCCATTCTTCGCTATCTCTCGCCTGTTTTCGCTTCTTCGGTTGGTCGCTACTCTCCGCCTTAGCCTCCGAAACCCTAGCGTGAGACGGAGATTGAGAGCCAAGATGAGCTACGC
Organism: Zingiber zerumbet; assembly: GCA_037833815.1. Lineage (NCBI taxonomy): Eukaryota > Viridiplantae > Streptophyta > Magnoliopsida > Zingiberales > Zingiberaceae > Zingiber > Zingiber zerumbet. The sequence continues at coordinate 17,848,697 of JBBMJZ010413104.1, read as the reverse complement.
GGCTTTCAAGATGATGCACTTGGCCACCGGCATCGAGCACTGCGCCTCCGGATTCGTTACCCATTCCCCCTCCAACTCTACTCCCGCGGAAATCCCGCCCATAAACTCCGATGACCTTGACTCTTCCGAGTGGCCTGGCGATAGGCGAGTTGGTCCCGTCCCCAACCTCGTTGTGGCCGCCGCCAATGTATTGGAGGTCTACCTCGTGAGGGTCCAAGAAGATGACAACAAAACTCTTCGTGCCTCGGAAGACCAGCGCAGCAGTAGTGGAACTATGGATGGCGTCTCTGGTGCTCGCCTCGAGCTTGCTTGCCATTACCGGTTTGACAGTCTAGTCTCTCTCTCTCTTTTTATTTTATTTTATATGGTTTAAAATCCTCTTTTACTTCTTAGCTCGAGTAACTATGGGGTTTTAAATGTTCAATCCGGTATTTCATGGACTCTTCCATCTGAAAGCTATGTATCATCAGGCATCATCATCTGTGGTATTTATCAGTAAAATGTCTTTGTTATGCTGTCATGGTTGGTAATAATTGTGACATTGTGCTACGCGATCATCCACTAAATTATTGAAGTTCTTATCACCAAAGAATATATAAATTAATTATTTTTGATTTTTTTTAAAAAAATTATAATTTGGTTTTATCGACTTCATGGAATGAAATATTTTAGTACGTTATTGTAAAATAGCCATTACATAAGTATATATAGACTTTATTAAATCCTAAAATACCTAATAAGAATACCTTCAATGCTTGCACCTCACATCTCGTCCAGCTTGTTATATATACTAAAAATGTAGACTAATACCAGTTTGTAGCAAAAATATAAAATATTTACAAATAGGTGAATCAAATAAAGAGTTAACAAAGCACAGGACAATTGATCTAGACCTCATATCAATGAAGCTTTGGAGATAGGTGATGGAGCATGCTAATGAAAGCAACGATCACATTGATCTTAGGCCAACCAACAAATTGATAAGAGAGAGGATACGGATGAAAAGATAAAGTAGAATGAGAATGAAGGAGATCTCGGTGACTAACTCTTGAGTGAGCTTCTCCTTGAAGTAGCATATACGACAACTCTTAATATTCAAAAAAGGTTAACCCTCAAGGTTTCTATTATTAAAGATGGATAGCACACACAACTCAATCCTCTGTCGGATGTAGCTAATGTGGATGGGCATGTTCTTTGTGTAGATCTTCACTTTAGAATTGAGATGGATTGCACAAATCAGTTTGAACATAGCGAAATGAAAACTAGATATTTTTTTCTTTTTTAGATCTTCATTGGAGATGGATAGGACGTGTTGAAAAAAGAAGAAAGGTGAAAAAGTGAAAACAATGTTGTCAAGGTAGAAGAGGCTAGAGTATGGAAGCATGAGGTGAAGGTTAAGGAAGACAAATGCTTAACGAATGCCTCCTCGTGAGGGTGAGGGTACCCAATCCCCAATTTAAGCATATGGTATGGGAAGAGGGCCTTGTGCAGGATGATGGGCAACAAAGAATGACATGAGGATGAGGTCATTATACAAGATGAAAAATTACAAGATAAAGGTAGACAAAGAAAATCAAGGATCTCACAAAATCTTGGCAGGGAAATAACCATTAATCATAGAAATCATAGAAGCATATGAAAAAGATGAGCAGAATCACAGACCAAATAAAGGCTCAAGTGCAAATGTTGCCTTTGGTAGCAGAAGGGGCAGCTCAAATTTAAGGAAAAGAAGATCCAATCTGTGAATTATCAGATTTTTGCAGTGGAAAACTGAAGATATTGCATAAAGGAAGGAACAATTCTGAAGTATTTCTTCTAAGAAATCAGGTACTGATATCTGATCTTAGCTGAATGGCATAGGGACAGCTAGTTGAATGGCATATTTAATCAGCAAGTTATGTAACAATACAGAAGTAGCAACAAATTTTGACCCCAAATTTACAGATTTAGGTCTTCAAATAAGAAGGGCAACTGATCAAAACAAAAGCTATTTATAAATGTCCAGAGATATAAACTTAGCTATCTTTAGATGTTTCTTTCTTTTCAATATCTGCTTCAATGGCAGCAACAATAGCATCAATCTCAACTTCTTCAAGTTGACGAAGTCTCTTGCCTTCTTTCATCACAGCAATTTCAATATTCCTTCCTCTCTTTTCAGTCATTTCAAGCAGTGCTATAATTTTCAGATTCATAGTCTCCTTCCCAGAGGTCTCCTTGTAAATCTTCTTCAGGAACTCCCACATTGAATATAAGTTCCTCCCACTGGTATGACCTTCTAAGCCAAAAATGTCATATAGCGATCAATCTGGTAGGCAGACATGCTTGTGTAGGTGCCAGATTCAACGATGAACATGGAGAGCTCAAAGAGATGCATGCTGCTGCTCTGGATGCTCTTTTGCTCCAGGTTGATGATGTTGCGGGTGATGTACATGACCTTGATGGGATCCTCCATGTTGAGTTGTTGGCTCTGACACTCAATGTAGATATGTTTGATGCGCATGTGGGTGCCAGCTTTGACTCTCGCACACACCAGCATGATGTATGCATCCAAGTTCACTATTTTATGCCTGATTGAATGCTGGTTTGCTGGAGCATTGGGGGTGGATTTATCCTTGATGTCGAGGACGATAACGTCAGTGCTGTGGACACCAATGACGACGTTCCTATGCAGTTGATCTAAAGGGCATGAGACATTGATTGATGCAGCATGATTGAGAACCAGACGCTGTCATGTGCCTGGGAACCTTGATGGTGTAACTATGCAGGGATGTGGAGCAAGTGGAGGAGGTGGTGTCTTCATGATGCACTAAGAGATCCCAATCATGCAAGAGAGAAAAAGAAGTCACGAATCAGGAGAGGCGACTATTGTGGTTGATCCGAAGATCTCCATACTATTGCAACTCAAACCCTATAAAAGTTCTGATATCAACAACTTATGCAGAAAGAAGAAAATATTTTGATGCATTATTGTGAAATACCATTGCCTACAAAGATATAGTCTTGTGATAATAATTCTGAATGTAGAAGGACTAATGTGGGACTAACTGTATCTAATAAACTCAATACCTTCAATGGGTTTTAATAGAAATACACACAATACCTTCAATGGGTTTTAATAGAGAATCAATCTACAGTAGGACAAGTTACTAGGAAGGGTTTATTTTATAAATGATTGGTAGACGAGCGTATAGGGTTAGACCAAGCTAATAGGATTTTTTATGTACATGCATATCAAGCAAGTTCATTAAAAGGAAGAAGGGCAATAAGGAGAGAGCAGTGAGATATAGTGATAGTTGGTTAAATTTGCTTCCTTTTCTTGATGTGCAAATATTTCATGCACGTATATAAAAATTCATACGGACAGTCTAAACCTATACACTTGTTGAAAAAATTATTTATCTGAACATCTTTTCCAAAGATTAACTAATTATAAAACAAACCCTTCCTGATAACTTCGTTCACAGTGAATTGATATAAATACTAATTGCAATCCTATTAAAATTCAAAATTTGATTATGATTTATGATTTCCACTGATGTGGAGTCCCGATGACATTGTCGGTTAGCACATAACAGATTTACAAGGTCTACATCATCATCAGATTTTGGTTGTCAAATATCAGTGGGAATGGTATGTTGTTTCTTCAAGTATGAAAGGTCTTGTTGGCTATCCAATTATGGAATTTTGTTATAGTTCTACCATATCCATATACTCGTTGGACCATAGTACTATCACCTGCCTTAAGCCAACTATATATTTTTAGTTACTTTCCGAATTATTGTGTGCTATCCTTTATCAGTTATCCTACATTCTAGTTACACATGGAATGCTATCTGTAAAGGTGAGATTAGTAGCCTCTGGATTAAGCAAAATAAATGTGACAACTTCGCAGGTGTTTGTTTGTGAATCAATGTCAAAAGTATGGGGAATAAAGCATTCCCTTCAATCATCTGACTGCTAACAAAAGTTGTCTTCCTTGTTTATTTATTTGGATCAGAACCTTTATAGCAAGTTTTCTGTACTTGTTAGAAATTGCTAGAGGAAGGCATTTTGTTCTTTCTCTTTCTTGATTTGACAGACAAATTAATATATGTCATCATATGTATTTAGCCTATTTCTCTTGGTCTCTTTTTTTTGTTACATTGCAAGAAAATTTTTGTAATGTCTTATTGAGTTCTTTAGGGAAAAATAACATGTTCTTTAATTTTGGCTATACAAGAGGTTGGCTGACAATTAGTATTATGAATTAGCAGATCTAAATTTCTAACTATTTGGCATCATGATAACGTTTTAAATTTATAACAAGAATGATAAAATCTGTACTTCTGATACTATCATTAGATGGTGAACTACTCATTGAGAATGTACTGGTTATGAATGATACGGCATTTTACTTGTGCTAGAGGGTTCAGTTCTATCTATTGACAAATAGAACTGCACAACGACATCAAGAATAATAGAGTCAGTCTGTAGCTCTTTTGACCTTTATTCATTGGCGGATTGCAAAGTGTCAAGCCCTTTAGTAGTTGGGACCAGCTTGAAATTCAATGGCTTGATAAGATTCATCTAGCTGATCCCAAAATAGTTGGGACCACGACTTGTTGCATGCAAAGCGAAAGCTTGGTTTCATATTTCACACACGTACATGATTAACTACCTTGGACTTATGCTCAAGTGGCTACACAGTCTAGGTTCCTTAGGATGGTGCTGAGTCCGTGTGCAACATTTTTTATGAAAGCAAATTTAGGTTAGCCATAGGATGCTACAAAGACACTGCATGATCAGGAGCCATCACTTGGTTGGATATCTGAAATCACTATTTTGCAAACTGAAAAGTTAAAACTAAATTGAGACAAATGCCCATAAATATTGTTTGTAGAAAAACTTGATCACTCCTTGTGGAAAACACTCAATGATAACCTAGACCACATATACATAGGCTGTTTCTTTGAACAAAAAACTTGACCTATTAGTAAGTAGGGTTAGTTGGGTATGGTTAATTCATGGCCTATTCTGATGATGAAGCCCTAATTACTAGTTCACAGTATTTGTCCTCATTAAAGAAAACGTTGCACTGGTACATTTATTTTCTTAAGCTTCTTCATGACATGGTCCAATTAGTAAAAAGGTTATGTCTTTGTTAAAAATTCCTGACTCTTTGTAGGCAGGTCTGAAGCATTTCATTTTTCTACTAAACCTGAGTTGGTGATCTGTTATATTATTCACCTACTAAGCTAGAAGTGGTAATTAGTGAAAGTACTCTGAGTTGGTTTTGATGTGATCAACGAGTTAAGTTAGGTTCTGCGGTTTTGATCCCTTGTGTTTAAGTGTGCAGGGACTTAGAAACCTAAGAAGTCGAGCGGAAGACACAGCGAGCGAGAAAGATGGCATGGGAAGCGGGTTGACAGGCTCGGTGCATCTAAGGGACGAGAAACTGGGGAAGAGTACACTAAGAAGGACGCGCTCAATGCTTCTGAGGGACCAGGAGTCAGAAGGAAGGTTGCTTGAGGTGAAGGCTAGAGTTGACTTTGGGTGAGCTCAACTCTGGAAGGTCGGAAAATTATCTAAGCGACCGGACAAGTCAATTGTTGAGTTGACTTTGCCCAGGTGCTCGGACTTGGTCTAGGCGCCGGACTCCAATAGCTCGGACCAGGTTAGACACCCGGGATGTCTCGACCAAGTTAGCGAGACATTGCAGCAAGGATCAACACTGGAGTACACGTTAGCCGATTCCAGGTGCTCGGATCGGGTCCTGGGAAGTAAAGATCTATTAGAAAGAAGTCGTTGCAGAGTGGATCAAGTCGAGCATATCCAGGTGCTCGGACCGGGTCCAGGCCAGCAAACGATTTACTTCGATCTAAGCTATAAATAGAGCCCTGGTGCTTGAAGTTAAAAAACAACACACTCTGTACTCGAAATTCTTTTATGTTTTTAAGTTTACACGTTTAACAATTGTAAGAGGCTATTCCACCTTCGTTAAAGGAGATCTTTTAGTGGAGCTTTTTAACTGCCTTAGATTAACAGTCACTTTGATTTTAACCAAGTAAACTCCTTGTCTCTTACTTTATTTTATGCATTTTTTTATTTTAATTAACGTGTATTTTGTCCTTGCTAAGTTCAAATAGCAAGAGAATTGTTCTAATTTTAATTGTAGGTTATTTACCCCCTCTAGCTGGTCACATCAGATCTATAATTGGTATCAGAGCCCAACCACTATAGAAGGACTAACAATCGACTAAAGCAACAAGATGATGGCCTGATCGAGCATTCACCCATCGAAGCTCGAAGGGGATTTTGTGATTTGGAAAAAGAAAATGGAGGCATTTTTTAAAACTGATTTTGAAATTCTTCTAACTATTATATACGGTTTTGTAGCACCCAAAGATCATAACAGAGATGAAAAGGAAGAATACCTCTGGAACAAGAAAGAGTAGAGTGAATTCGTAGCCAACGACAAAGCAGAGTTTCATCGAGTGTACTTCCATCTCAAGAAGTCAACCAGATCGACGGCTACATTTCTACAAAGGAGCTCTCTGAGAAGTTCCTAGAACTGGATGAAGGAACCTTGGAGGCCAAACTCGCAAGACGGGACTTGCTCCTGAACCAACTCAGCAACTTCCGTATGGAAAAGGAAGAGACCGTAATTCATCTACACACAAGGATTAAGGAGTTGATCACCGAACTCACGAACCTCGGAGAATCGGTAACAAATTGGGATTCGTTAAGGTATGCGTTAAATGCTTTCCCGAGAACACCGGAATTGACGTTTATAGTAGACTCCTAATATATATTCAGTGACCTTAAGCTAAGTAGTTTAGAAAATTTATTCTCTACTTTTGAATTACACAAGTCTAAAGGAAAGAGGCAAATCAGGGTTTAGCACTACAAGCTAATAAGATCTAGTTGGATTCCGAATCATCGATCGATGAAGACGAAGCAACTTTTATGGTAAGGAAGTTTTCAAAGTTCTTTAAGTTTAATAACTTTGATAAGAGACAAGCCAACAAAATTCTGTTGGCAAAGAGGAAAGTCAGATGTTACAACTGTCAAGAAGAAGGGCACATCAAGAATTCGAAACTCAAAAGCAAGGAAAAAGAAAAAGGGTTAAGACGATCGAAATACAAGAACTTGAAAGCTATGTGGGACGAAATGTCATCAGAATCCAAAGTTGAAGTTTACGCCGGACTTGCACTAATGACAAGTCACCAAGAAGAAGATGATGACGAAACCTCGTCCGAGATGAGCATGAGAGCATCGATGAAGGGGAGTTTTGAATTACGACACAGTGAGGTACCACTCTTACCTCTATCAACTTTATGAAGTAATGAAAATGCTATTTAGATCCTTGTGCAAACTAGGAACTAAATGTATGAATATGAAAAAGAGATAACGAGTTCAAAATAAACTTAGCTAATGCATGCCCATTAGAATATTTTAATAAAATTCCAATGGGAAATTCCAAATTAAAAGAACAAATAGACTTATTGAAAAAGGATTATGGATGCTCCAATTCTTTACCAATTTCAAATTTTAGAAATACTAGAGAGCTAAATTGGTATATTAGAACTCAGAGGAGCCAAATTACAAACATACTTAGAAATTATATTCCAAGAAATTTTTTGATAAATACAGTAGATAGAAATTTATTTTGGGTTCTTAATCTATTCTAAACTATTAAATTGATTTTATTTACATAAATTTAATTTGGTTTAATTTTGACATTGTTAGCAAATTTAATTATTTTTTAAACCTTCCGTTCATATTTTCTATGTAATTTTTTATGTGAAAAATGAAGATATTATTTGGTAACAGAAAAATTTTCAAAATTTATTTACCGTTATATAATTTTTTCATGAATTTGTTAACAAATTTCGGATTTTTAAAATGAAAATTATTTCAAAAATTGATTTTTGAAAATTTTTATTTTGTGTACGATTAAACATTATGATTTCTGTTGCTAGAAAATATTTTGAGATTTTTTGACACTTATATAATTTTTATGAATTTTTGATTGAAAAATGTAATTTTAAAATTTAAATTTTTTCGATGATTAATTTTGAAAAACCTGATTCTTCGGTTGAGGACTGTTATATTTTGGATGGTTAGAAAAATTAGTAAGATTTTTAGATAAAGAACTCTATTTTTATTCATTTAATTTTGAAAATGATTATTTCTGTTAAAAGTATTTATTCTGGTCAAAATAAAAATATCTTTTTCATGTAAATTTTTATCCTGATCCAACTGTTTCTATTTGTCCATGACAAAAATTTTCGTTTTTTAAATTTAAAAATAAATTTTAAATTATTTTTGTCAAAACACAATTAATTGGTAAAAAACACTGGCTTTGAAAAATAATTTCGGTAAAAAGGCGTGTTCGTGAATACACTATTTAAAACCCCTAGAGAAATTTCCCAATATTTTTTGTATTTTTTTGTATTTTTTCTATCATATTTTTATGTGATCAAAGGGGGAGAAATTAAGGATTAAATTAAGGGGAGTTATAACATTTTTCTTGTATGTATTGCAAACTTATTATTTGTACTAAATTCCAAATTTATTTGTTTTAGAACAAATTATTTTATTGTTTGTTTTATCCTAATTTAACTTGGATTGATGCACATCAAAAAGGGGGAGATTGTAAGTACCTCGGGTTGGTTTTGATGTGATCAACCGAGTTAAATTAGACTTTGTGGTTTTTATCCCTTGTGTCTAAGTATTCAGGGATTTGGGAGCAAGAAGTCGAGCGGAAAATGTAGCGAGCGAGAAGGATGACACGAGAAGTGATTCGATGGGCTCGATGCATCCAAGGAACGAGGAGCTGCGGAGAGTACACCGACGGGCGAGAAGAGTGTGCATCATGCTTTCGAGGGACGAGAAGCAGGAAGGAAGATTGCTCAAGGAGAAGGCCGGATTGAGTTTGGGAAGGTCGGAGAATCACCTAAGCGATCGGACTTTGTCCATGCGCTTGGACCAGGTCTAGGCGCCCGAACTCCAAGGGCCCAAACTCCAGACGCCTGGACCAGGTCCAAGCACCCGAGATGTCTTAGCCAAGTTATCAAGACTTTGTAGTGAGGATCAACACCGAGTACATGGCGACTCCAGGCGCCTAGATTGGGTCCAGGCGCCCGGATTGGGTCCAGGCGCCCGGGAAGCAAAGATTAGTTGGAAAGAAGCCGTTGCGGAGTGGATCGAGTTGACCACATCCAGGCGCCCGGACCGGGTCCAGGCCAGCCAACGGTTAACTTCGATTAGCTCAATAGAGCCCTGATACTCGAAGTTAAAAACCAACACACTCTGTACTCAAATTCTTTTCTGTTTTTTAGTCTACGCTTTCAACGATTGTAAAAGGCTCCTTCGCCTTAGTCAAAGGAGATCTTTTAGTGGAGCTTTTCAACTGCCTTGAATTAACAACCATCTCGGTTGTAACCAAGGAAACTCCTTGTCTCTTATTTTGTTTTATGCATTTCTTTTATTTTAATTAATGTGTGTTTTGTAGACTTGGTTAGCAACAATAAAACAAGATAAAATTTATTTAAATATAGATGATGGTATAATAGGAGATAGAGCTTAATGACGTAAAAGGATTCATGCAGCCGACCCCACCTAGTGGGAAAAGGCTTGGTTGTTGTTGAATGCGTGTTTTGTCCTTGCTAACTTCAAATAGCAAGAGAATTGTTCTAATTTTAATTGCAAACTATTCACCCCCTCTAACCGGCCTCACCAGACCTACAATTAGTTGTTTTATTCCGAAGGTTAAACAAAAATGATGTTCTCCTTGTACTGTTATACATAAATAAATCACTTTAAATGAAATTTTAAACTAAAATATGTCATGAACTTAAAAAGGTTAGACTTGGAGACAAATAAATTTCTTTTTTCATAATTTTTATGCATCTCATTCATAACTGTCATGTTGAAGAACAATTTCTTTGTCTTCATTTTACAATTATTGATGATATTCTTGGGAATGACATTTGCTTTTTAATAAATTTTTATGCACGAAGGATCATTGTTGCTGGAATATATGCTTTATTTATGACTTGCTATATTAGAAGCTTAACAAATAAATGTCAAGCTTTCATCTTGGTCTATTGTGAAATTTATTTGTTAACTTAAGTAAATTCTTCAAGGTTTTAATTGCTAAAGTATTTTCTGCCATAGTTTACATGGGAATGTTGAGTCAATGACAATACTGTCTCTTGGAGCTGACAACCACAATAATAGAAGAGACTCAATAATGCTAGCATTTCAAGATGCAAAAATTACAGTTCTGGAATATGATGATTCATCCCACGGATTGCGTACAAGGTAATATATGTATGCATATTCTTTTAATTCCTTGGACAGCAATAAATAAAATTGCTCATATATCATATTATTGTCAGGAACTAAACTGAATAAGATTTCTCTTATCCATATGTGTTTTTAAGTTACATAACTCATAACATTAATTATTTCATTGAAAAATACTATACATCCAATGACCTTCCCTAGTGGTGTTAACTTAGAAAAGCTTGGACTATAAATTGAGAGTCAAATGCCCCAGATAGTCAGCATGAGTCAGATATCTTTTTATTGTGGTATATGTGACTTCAGCTGATTTGGGTTACTAATAGGGAATCAGAGGGTGTTGATGTTTTATTGTTTAACGTACTGAAAATTTGCAAAAATATATGCAAACTTGCTGCATGAATTGCTGAGTCATTGCTCGTTCCAGATAAGTTTGGCATCCTTCTTTATGAATTGTCTGACCTTTGGTTGATAATGATTTTTTGGCGAGCGAATGACTCGAGGAGAATTACCTATAGTTTTGTAGTTCCAATGTGTTTCTCCTACTTTCTTCAATGCACTGATTTGACATTGTGGAATTAGCTGCTGCTTATGTTTAATGGGACAATTCACTGTATCCATATTTAGTAGGGATTCATCCAAAAATCACATAATTGATGCCCTTGTACTCTCAATTGGCTAGGATTACAGGTCCACTCTTACTAGGTGGCATTCTATACCTTAGCTTTGCCCCAGAGCATATTTAGCTGTTAAGGTGAACTATATGATTGTACCACAACTGTTCTCATTTGCATATGTGATCTTTTTAACCCACTTCCCTATCTACTATCTTATCTGGATCATAGGATTTATGAAAAAGTATGCTTTCAATCTTGGAGGACTAGTGTTGAGGAAGTTCTAGCGGATGACTTGAGAGGTGAAAGTCATTTAAGTGAAGATCATTGGCAAACAATAGAAGCTAAGTTCTGGAAGGTGTCAAAACCTTAAAGTAAACCTCTTCCTCCTACTTCTTTCTTCCTTCCTCTCTTCTTCTGCATTGTTTGGCGCCACCAGATACTACACAGGCTATACTGGATGAGACTGAAACCATTTTGTTCTTTCCAGACATCTGATTCTCAACGTTGTCAAAATTAAAAATCTCGAATGGGATGATGCTAGACTATTAGTATTGTTAAAACAAATTAAAAAATTGGATGAAAAGGGGAGGAGTCTGTAGGAAAGTGCCATAGAAGCGTTACTTCACTTTATACTTTAGTGCCTGCATTTGGGAAAAAAAAGGCATGAATGATTACTAACTATATATGATAGAATGAGTATGTTGAATTTGATCAGCTTGTTCCTAGTTGAATCTGAAAAGTGAATCACTAATGGAAAATCTAGAAAATATTTTGGCATTTATAACTTCATGTCATATGTTGTTCACTTGTAGAGAAGCATTAACAAGGATTTAGTGTTCAGTGCTAGTTAATTTTTGGGATGAGCACCATAGATGGTCCAAGCAAGCTATAGAGCCTTGTAGAGTAATGGATGCGGAAAGATGTTTCGATAGCACTGTGCACAGGCTAGTGAGCAAAGTTTACAAGTTAGTGAACATAGCTTAGCCAGTTTGGAATTAATTAGACTGTACATCTATAAGAGTTAATAAGATATATGTCATCTTAATTATAATCTTGACATGAGCAAATAAATGAATAACATGCCCATGTTCTTCTCCACTTAGCAAGTACATCTTGTGACCATTTACCTGAAAATTGAAATAGATGTCAAAAGACTTGAAACTATTTGTATTCTTCTCCATATTTTTAGCTACTTTAGATGGATTTTTAATATTATTGTTTATAGAAATAGAATTTTTTTTTATAAATTTACTGGTTATTGGAACAAGAGTTAGGATATTTCCATTGTTTTCAAAATTTATTTGGAATACTCAGTTTTAGGTGAGTGATATTTTGTAATCTAGTTGTGGTCTGTCTGCTAAAGGATTCTTAGCAACTTTACATGCCAACTATCAATTCGAAGTTATGTTGATCTGCTCAAATGTTGGTTCTAGGAAGACTTTCAGATTTTCATTTTATAATGTTTTCCAGTTCAATGCATTGCTTTGAGGGGCCGGACTGGCAGTATCTGAAAAGAGGCAGAGAATCTTTTGCAAAGGGCCCTGTAATACAGGCAGATCCCCTTGGCCGTTGTAGTGGAGTGCTGATATATGGGCTTCAAATGATAATTCTTAAGGCTGCTCAGGTACCAACTTGCTCCTTTGTTCTCGATGGTTGTTATGTTTCTTGATGCTTCTTTTTTGAGGTCTTGATTGACATCAACAATTAACATAATGCAAGTTACACTGTGAATGTATTTTCTCCTAACTAATCATCATATATATGTTAACTAAGACCATCTGTCAATAGAGGCTGGAAGCCAGTAATTTTCTTGAACTAGCTGTCAATACAATCTTTCCCTTCACCTAGTATATTTATGTATTTTTAGCATCTTTGATTTCTATTTCTCTTAAATTTTATATTTAAACTAGCTTGTTTATGTTTGTCTATTTCCTCTACATGTTCCCTTAACCTATTCCAGTCTCTCTCTTTAGGTTGGCCAAGGGCTTGTAGGAGATGATGAACCTACTACTAGTGGTGGAGCAGTTTCTGTTCGAATTGAATCATCATATGTTATTAACCTGCGTGATTTGGACATGAAGCATGTGAAAGATTTCACTTTTGTGCATGGTAAGTAAACTCATCGATCTATGTCCGTGGAACTTAAGGAGAAATGAGCTACTAGCTATTTCTTGAAACTGGTTTAGCCATCAATTTGTGTATGCTCGTTATATCTGAAGAGATTTGAGGGATTTTATTTTTTCTCTTTTTGACTTTCAAGTTACTATCAGTACAAAGTGATGAGAAGTTTGTAGCTTGTTCATATAGTGTTAAATACTAGATAAGCAGACATTATTGTGCTATTTTTAGTGACACTCATTTATCCCGTGATTGTTAACTGTTGCAATATGCTTTACATTAGTTCGCTCAGAATATTTATGTAAGTTGCAGCTGATTTACTCACTTTTCTGTATGCATGTAAGTATTAGATGGTGCTGGTCGGCACCAATCCAAAGGAAGAAAGGGTGGAATAAGAGGAGGAAGAGGAAGAAAAGGACTTACATAAGGCTATGAAATTTTCATTATCCTCTTCACACCCAAGGCTATGCCAGTTCGCTGGTGCAACCTTTGGTTGAGTGTTACAGCTCCTATAGCCCTTCATTTGTTAGCAGCTGAAGCTTGGTTGCTAACCTCTGACCTGGCATTGGGTTTTATGACGGTTTCATTGTTGATGATTCTGGTGATATAGGGTGAGATGAAGGAAATTGAAAACCTTAATTGGATATGTAATTCAAGTTAGTTTACTACTAGGATTGTAAGAGCTTGTTAATGTTTGTTCAATACACACAAGATCGATTAAATGAGCAAGCTCGAACAACTCATTAAATTAAACAAACAAGCTTGAACACATGTGTTCAACTCGTTAATGTTCATAAACGTTGTTCATGAATATATTCGTGAATAATGTTTATCAATAAAATTCTTATCAACATGCTAATAACCGAAAATATAGTTTCAAAATAAATAAACAAGTTTGTATTATCAACCTCAATAACCAACCAACCAAACTTAAAATATGAAAGTTTCAAACAATCAAAAGCTTGAATTGAGAGCTTGATAACATCTAAATGAACCAAGATCAAGTCAAGCTTGAACCAAGCTTAAACTCAAGCTCAAAAAAATGTACCAATCCAAGCTTGAACAATCATTTCAACGGCTTGGTTCATTTTGGGCTCGGCTTAGCTCGGTTTCCTTATCAAGCAAGTTTGAACACCACAAAGCTTGACTCGGCTTAATTAGTTTACTGTCCTATTTACTACTGATTTGGACAAAAAGAATATTCAATGCTGTTAGAAAATTGCATATAATTTAGAAGGATCTGGTTCACTTGTGACACCAAATGGGGGCTTGGATTATATTCTCTCTCAATTAATAGTTCTGTTTCTCAATTGACACGGGATGGAGAAGTGATGGATGAGGTGCTTGGTCTAAATTCTAATTCACATACAACAAGGTGAGCGATTAGGTGGCGAGGGCTCCTATGTATACAAGCTTTAGATTGGCAAAGAGTTGGATAGATTGGTCGTGTTTGTTAAAATTAATTTGGCTTGAGAAAATCTATTCCATTTTTCATTCATGATTTGATGAACTTGCAATTATTTAATTTATTTATAGTGGAGTTACTCATTTCTAGGTAACTTGTTTGAATATTTTTATATTATTTATTTAACTTCTCGATCAATCTATATGAGATGACTTTCTTGGGAAAGGTCGACACAGCTTTTCCTGTTATAGATTAAACTTGACAGATCCATACTGGTATCAAATAGGAGATCTGCATCCATTTCAAACATCTACTGAAGTCTTAATGCAGTCTGAAGCTGCCATCTTTCAGATTTGATTTGGGAGATTGAAGGCAGTGAAACTTTAAACATCAGCTTAAAATCTATTTACTCATTGATGAACTGCATTGATTGCCATTGCTTTCCCCCAGATGTAACATATTTGAGAGGTGTAGAGGAAGTTAAAATTGAAAACAAGTGCAACCTTCCATGAAATTGAAAAACAATATATTGTTCAAGGACCGATTTTGTACATAATTTTTGAGCTAATATATACATATTTACCTATCAAATTAAAAAAATGATATATTATTTTCTCCAAGTTCAAAAAGTTGAAGGGGAGCCTTGACACAACACGAAAGTTGTTGCTGTGTGATCTTGTGGTCATGAGTTTGAGTCACAGAAATAACTTCTTACAATGTAGGGTAAAGTTATGTACAATAGATCAATGTGGTCCGACCCCTTTCGGGGACCCGTGAGCTTTGTGCATCGAACTGTCATTTTAAGAACAAAAGTTGAACTACAAACTTATTATTGACGACTGTTGTTTGACATATTATATCTGTCTTACTGTCTACAATTTAATATATACCTTCTGAGTTTTTCATGTCTGTATCTTTTTTTTAAAGACTGTTTTCAAAGTTTTATACTCTGGGCAGGCTATATAGAACCTGTTTTGGTTGTACTTCATGAAAAAGAGCCAACATGGGCTGGGCGAATTTCATGGAAGCACCATACATGCATGATATCTGCACTTAGCATCAACACATCTCTTAAGCAGCATCCTATGATATGGTCTGCTTCTGTAAGTATTTCATAATTGTTATTGTTGACTTTGTCTAAAGGAAAATAAAATATTGTATTCCATTTAGTATAAGATAATACAGGATTTATGATAAAAAGTAAAATCCCAAACCTAGAAGAATCAATGTGTGACTAACCTTGTCACATCTAATAACCCTATCTACTTTATACTCTTAACACCCCCCCTTCAAACTGGAAATTAGATACCAGGACATGACCAAAACTAAATGATGTGAAACATGAGTTAACTAAGTATGAAGCCAACATTCCCTTCAACCTTAGCATAACTAATGAGTTGCTTGACCTCAGATGACCACATTGGCAAGGAGAGAGAGGATAAAGAGAGAAATCATGATATAGAATGAGGAAAACAGAGATCTCAGGAGCAAATCTTTCAAGAGAGCATCTACCTTAAGTGGCATTTATAACAAAAATAGATTGGGGAAAAATTAAGCACTCAAGACTTCTAGAGGAAAGATGGATAACATAGGTTGATCCTTTGTTAGAAGTAGAAAAGTGAGCCCAGTACGTTTTCTCATGATAACACAAAATGGAAATGAGAAACTGAGAATAAGATATTGTCTCTATTGAGGTTGTACTGGCCGTTGATGATTGGAAGGGAAAAGAAGATGCAAGATGGAGCAAAACTACATAAAGAAAAATTGTTGTTTTGGCTTGAAGAACACCAAATCTGGCAGAGGACGCTACTGATGGTTTGAGATAAAGAGCATGCATCTTTTCACCAGCTTTTAGTGTTGCTGCACTTGTTGCCTTCAGATTTGCCAATCAAACAGCGGGAATATAAAGTTAAAGGGAGCATTTTTCCTTGAAAAGTATGGCTGGCAAAGAAGGAAATGAAAATGAGGTCATCTGATGATGGAAGAGGAATGTGCTTTGGTTCAGATCTATGCAGGTTCATTTCTTGCACAGATCTGCTCAATGGAGAAGGTGGTGAGCTTAATTAGGGTTTTCTATTGAGAAACTCTGTTGAAATAGGATCAGATAAACTTGTCGCAGAAGGGAGAAGGCTTGCGGCAACTCACAACTTTGCACTACCCATCGAATAAGAAAAAAGACTTCAAGCCAACAACCACTCACCACCTAAGGCAGAATTCCTCAATTTTCGCATTATTTAGGTGTGGGGTGGCCGTCATTCTTAAGCCTTATCTCTTACCAAATTTGGTTCGTAGTCTTGTTCCAATAACTCAGTGCTTCATGGAGTTAGTAAGTCATGCAACAACTTCAAAACAACTAGCAAGAGCAGGGACGTAGCCATCAAGTTTGTGTATAAGAAGATCCTTTTATTATCAGTCACTCAAGTTATAAGCCCCTATTAATATTGATCTCATTCTATTTCAACCTTTAAATTATCCTTATTCTCCTTTGTAGAAACAGGATAGTATTATTTAATCACTAATTTAAATTTTTTATAAGGATTTATTCATGTACAAAGGGTTTTGTGACATTAGACAAGCAAGAGACACCCATCTTGATGGAGAACCTCCTACTCACTATCAGAGTGGATCCAAATACATCCCTAAGCTCCTTCAAAATCTAGACCTATGGCCAAACCTATTGTTTGACTATGATTCTGTACCAATTAAAAATAGAACATAGCAACAAGAAGCTCATCTTATTCCCAAATCAAAACAAGGGAGGGGCATTGATCAATTCCCAGGCCTTCCTGAGCCAAAAGCCATGAAATCCTACCATAGGAGAGCTATGTTGCAATCCAACACAAGCAACAACATTTCGCAAAAGTCCTAACTCAAGATCAAAGCACAATCTAACCTAAAGTAACTTGCTAGGTATCATTATCTGCAATTAAGGGATGGTTATCTGATGATCCTTACTGCTGTTGTCCCTCTTAGATCATGGCTGCTCCAAACCACAATGATGAGAAATGACTCTTAACAAATCTCAAGAACTCATCTAGTCACCTACACTAGTAGATTGGCTTTGTAAAAGTGAAGTAGATGCCTCCTCACTGCATATTGGATGCTGGAAGTAGTGCGAAATGTTGATTAATAGAGAAGGAAGACACTTCAGTTGGATTCTTGAGCTCCTGCTGGAATCAAAGCGGAAAACAACCCACCACCCTTTCTTCACTTGGGAATGATGGTGAGTTGCTTTTGCTGTTTGCTCCTAATGAAGAAGTGGGAGGAATGCTGCTTGCCAGACTCACTTACTACCCCCAATGGAAGAGGATTGCATGGGATCCACCCATTCGACTGCTGGCTTACATAGGGGAAGTTATGATCAGAGCTCATGGTGGAGATGGAGCTCATGATAGGGATGGGAAGAGAGGAACTTGGCTCATGGCTTGTGATCTATGGAGAGAAGCTGGATATCAATTATTTGGGAGTGAGGGGGAATTGTATCACAATGGGAACTGATTCCAAATTGGAACAACTGGGTTTGACCAATCTCATCCAACTTGAGTCCAAATCAAACCCAATTTGATCCCAAACTATTTCCTCACTTATAAGTCCATCTACTCACAAACAGATTTTATTAGAGCTTCAATCAACCAAAAATCATCCATAATTTGTTTTAGTTCAGCCCTAATCAACCAATAAATGACAATTAAGCCTAATTTAAAATCTAATAGGTTAGAATGCATCGTATATTAGTGTATGATCTGATATTTATCCCAAGTACTTTAAGTTGTTAAACTTTGATATTTTTTAATTGAGAATTTTACATGTTACTGCAGAATATTCCACATGATGCATATAAACTTCTCGCTGTGCCATCTCCAATTGGTGGTGTACTTGTAATCTGTGCTAATACCATTCATTACTATAGTCAGGTAGTCCCCTTTTAAAGATCTTGTTTTGGGCTTTTCTCTACTATTATTGGATTTCATATTTGATTTTGTTGTTTTTGCAGTCTATTAGTTGCTCGCTTTGCCTCAATAGCTTTGGTCTCCAGCCAGAAAGCAGGTCACTGCCAATAATTCCTTTTTTTTTCCTAATGTTTTTAACTGCAAAACCTCATATCAATTTTTTTACTCCTATTTTCATTTAGAGAGGTCTAACTTATCACTGATACTGGTGGTTTTAGGAATATTTTTGTTTCGTCTTTTAATTTCTTCTAGTTTGTACAGATTGTGATCGTTTATACGCAAAATTGTGCATCAAAACTTGTACCAATTTGCTTAAAGTAGCCTTAAACGTAGTGGAACTTATTATTTATCTTAACAGGATCATCATGCCTTTGTCAAAATAGTATTTGGAATATCAGAATATTATATTCAAGGATTTCTTTGTTGTAATGGTCTATTAGAGATCATATGTAAGTATCTATATATGAACTTGTATTTGGTTATTTTTTTGTTGCACAATGGTTTTTTGGTATGTAGAATGAATCATGGGTTAAATTTTTTTGTTTCATGTTAGTCAACATAACAAAACATCTTGTTTTCTCTGCCAACCAACAGGAGGAACTCTATGAGATGAGTGAAATTTCAAGTGCGGTTTTTCTTGAACATGATGACAACATATGTTAAATTATCTAGGACATGAAATTTCCTTGCAAGTTGTGTGTCCTGGTGAAGACAATGACGACACATGAGAAGCTTTATGAGATACAAAATGCATGGTCACGATGCTCAAGGCTTCCCGTGACTCCTCTTCCTGGACCTCGTAATTTTCCTTTATGGCTTTGCTACTTGATACGAGCATCGACGATTGGTGACCTCCTCTCTGATGTAGCTATGCCAATAGGCAACTCCTCTTCCTCTACCTAGTTCTCCTCTGGCTAGGGTTGGTGCTTGATACAATCAACGATGTTGGAAATTCTCCTTCACCTAGGGTTGGTGCTCAACACACCCAATGACACTTAACATGGCCACTGTTGGATTGGGTGGACCGGTTAGAACGGGGTGAATAGCCTTGCAATCAAAATTAGAAGCAAGGACACAATTAATTAAAAACAAATAACATGTTAAAAAAATGTAAGAGATTCAGAATTTACTTGGTTTACAACCGCGGAGGTTGCTAATCCAAAGCAAATGAAAGTGCACTAAGAAAACTCCTTCGACAAAGGTTGGAGGCGGAGTAGCCCCTTGCAGCAATTGGAAGCTTAAAACGAAATACAGAAGTTAATACAAATTGTGTTCAAGAACTGCTAGCTTTGGGACACTATTTATAGCCCACAGATCAAAGTGACTGTTTGTTGACGTGGCATATCGGAGGGGCTTCAATCACTTGGAGGTGCCTCCAACTAGCTGAAATTCGATCTACACAGAACAGTGCTTTTCTGATTTGGCGGCAACCGAGGCGCTTCGGTTCATCGGAGGTGCCTCAACTGCTTATCTGCTTGGCAATGACTCCTTGGCATCGGAGGCGGCTTCGGGCCCAACTGAGGCGCCTCCAGTACAATCCAAGGCGCCTTAAATGGTCAATTTCGGCATTGACTATTCTTCATCCCGCTCGCTTTAGAGATGTTCTGGTCATCCGGAGCTGAGCTCATCTGAATCCAACTCAGACTTTCTCCCGACTTCTCGTCCCTCGGTTGCTCCACCGGTGTACGCTTCCGCAGCTTCTCATCCTTCGGATACACCGAACTCGTCGCTCACTCTTCGTGACATCCATCTCGCTCGCTGTATCTTCCGCTCGACTTCTTGTGATCCTAAGTTTCTGCACATTTGGAAATAAGACATCAAAACACACAAAACCTAACTTAACTCGATTGATCAACATCAAAACTAATCCGGGGTATTTACAATTTCCCTTTTTTGATGCGTATCAATCGGAGTTAAAGTTAAAGTTAAAGTTAGGGAAAACAAATAATAAATGATTTATGTTAAAACAATTAATCATAAATATTTGCAATCATAACAATAATATTTTGCAATTAAGCCCGCCCCTTAATTTAATACTATTCTCTCGCTTTGATCACATCAAAAATATGAAAAAAATAAAAATGGTTGAGAATATTTGAAAATTTTTCTAGGGCGTTTTCATAGATGATCCAAGGTTCTATATTTTTATCGAAATTATTTTGTAAATAAAATAATTTTTAAAAACTAAACCTCAGATTTGCCAAAAATAATTTGAAAATAATTTTTAATTTTTGAAAAATCCTGAAAATTTTTGTCAATGTCAAACAGAATCAACCTGATCACAAAAACAATTTTCATGAGAAAACTATTTTTCTTATAGCCAAAATAAATATTTTTGTACAGAAATAGTTGTTCTTGAAATTAAATTGTTAAAAATATATTTATACGTCAAAATAACTTGCCAATTTTTGTGAATATTGACAATATAACGTTTATCTATAGTAAAATCAAGTTTTTCAAAATTCAATCATCGAAATTTTTAAATTTTAATTTTTTTGGTAAAATATTTAGAAAAAATTATGTAATTGCCGAAAAATTTCAAATTGTTTTATTAACAGATGACATATTTGTTTATCACAAAAAAAATTTAAACTAAAGAAAATCGAATAGAAAGTATACGAAAATTAATTTTGCTAATAATGTTAACAAATCAAACAAATTAATTTCTAGTAATTAAATCCCTAAAAAAAATCTAACAGGCCAAAATAGATTTTATAATCCAATATAGATTTTTACCTACTGATTGATCAGATATTTTCTAGGAACATAATTTTTTTAATATTTTTGTAATTTGGTCCCTATGATTTTTAATATACTAATTAGGCACTCCATAATATCTAAAATTTGAAACTTGCAAGAAGCTTGAATTTGAGCATTTATTATACTTTTCTAATATTTCTATTTGATTTTTTTTTAATTTCAAACTTAATTTTATCAAATTCTTGTAAGGGACATGCATTTGCTAAATTAACTCTTAAGTCAACGTTGTCCTTTTTTTTTTAATTTTACATACTTTGTTCTTAGTTTGCAAAATGATCTAGATAACATTTTAATACCTTCAATTAATTGGTTAGAAGGAAGCTGACGTAACTCACTCACCGTGTCGAATTCGTAGTTGGATGCTCCCCCTTAATCGCTGCTTTCCTCTAAAGTAGCTTCTCCTTCATTGATGCTTTCCTCTTGGTAGTCTGTTAGTGCTAATCCAGCGTATTCTTCGTTCTCGGACTCTTCAGATGACGATTTTCTCCAAGTTGCTTTGAGGTTCCTTGGCTCGGACCTTCTTGACCGTTTGTCCTTTTTTTTCCTTTATTCTTCAATCTGGGCAGTTGTCCTTAATGTGTCCTTTTTCATTGTAGTTATAGACCTCACTTTCCTTTTTCTCTGAAGAAGCTTCTTAGCCTACGCCTTATTAAACTTATTAGTTTTAAAAAATTTATTGAACTTTCTTACCATGTATGCTTCTTCATCTTCGTAAGGTGATAACTCTGAATTTGGTTCGTTCTTCTTAGCTTTTAAAGCGATGTTGTTATTTGACTTTTTTGTATTTTAAAATTATGAACATTGAGATTCGTGAAATTCCAAGTTGAAAACAACTCTTTTAAAGTACTTACCTCTAAGTCTTCGAGATGTAGTAGGAATCTACTATTGATGTCTAGTTAGGGGTTCTTGGAAATGCATTGAGTGCATATCTGAGTGAGTCTTGATTCGTTATCATTTATCTAAGGTTGGTGAATCCAGTTATCAGCTCCTTGAGCTTTACGTGCAGTTGAGCCACTTTTTCTCCCTTTTCCATCTGGAGGTTGGTTAATTAATTTCAGAGCAGGTCTAGTTTGGCCTATGGGAGTTCTTTGGTAGAATCGTAGGCGCAAATTCGGTTGACTTCTTGGGGTCGGAGTATGCTCAACAAATAGAACTTTGCCTTGCTGTTGGCCACAAAGTCGATTTGTTGTTTCTTGTTCTATTGGTGCTCTTCCTTTTCTTCTCTATTTTCATCCCTGGGTGCTTCAAAACCATATTTAATTGTTAAAAGTATATCTAAATTGATTTTGAAAATACCTCTATTCGACGCTTCCAATGCACGAACTTCCTCCCGAATTTCGGTGGATGGATGCTTGATCCATCTTGTTGCTTTGGTTGATGCTTAGTCCTTTTAAGGCGGTTGTACTTTGATACCACTTGTTGAATTGGGTATACTGGCTAGAGGGGGTGGATAACCATGCAATCAAAATCAGAACTTCTCTTGCTACTTAGCAAGGACATAATTATTTAAAAACAAATAACATGTAAAGAAAATGTAAGTCTCCGAATTTACTTGGTTTATAACTAAGAGGTTGCTAATCTAAGGCAAATGAAAGTGCACTAACAAAGCTCCTTCGACAAAGGTCAGAGGCGGAGTAACATCTTACAATACTTGAAAGCTCAAAATGAAATACAGAAGTTAATATAAAGTGTATTCAAGAACTCCTAGCTTTGAAGCACTATTTATAACCCACTGGTCAAAGTGGTCGTTTGCTGATGTGGCATATCGGAGGCGCCTCAAACACTTTGAGGCGCCTCCAACTAACTGAATTGATCCATGCACAATGGTTCTTTCCACTGTTTATCCGCTCGGCAATGACTCCTTGGCATCGGTGGCACCTCCTTTCCTAATTGAGGCGCCTCAAGTAGTGTTCATGCGGGGCGCCTCCTGTCCAATATAAGGCGCCTTGAATGGTCAATTTCAGCATTGACCATTCTTCCTTCTGTTCGCTTGGGTGATGCTCTGGTCGTCCGGAGTTGAACTCACCCGAACCCAACTTTGACCTTCTCGTCGAGCAGACTTCCTCCCGGCTTCTCCTCCCTCAGATGCACGGTGCTTCTCGCTCCACCGGTGGACTTTTTTGTAGCTCCTCGTCCCTAGGATGCATTGAACTCGTTGGCTCACTCTCCGTGACATCTTTCTCGCTCGCTATGTACTCCGCTCGACTTCTTGTGATTCTAAGTTCTTGCACAAGATATAAAACACACAGGACCTAACTTATCTCAGTTGATCAACATCAAAACTAACCCGGGGTACTTACAACCACTTTTTGTTCTGGCCATGGACCGAAATGCTAGCTTGGAACAAAATTTCAAATGTTGACTTTCCAATCATTGTTATGCATATTTTGGTCTATATTTGTTGATTGGCATTTCTTTGCTTTTATTTGTGTTATTTTATGTGTATGCTTGTCTTTGCTTTTTATATTTTGAATCAAGGTTTGTTTGGTCACCAAGTTTGACCATAGTTCTTAGGGGAAGTTAAACTTTTGACTAATTATATAAAGAAGATACATAATTTCATTCTTTAACTTTTATATGGTAGATGCATGAGGTTTTTTTAATGATAGGAAACAGAATCTTTAATTGTAGACTGTAATTGTTGTAGTTTATGCTTTTACTATTGGTAGTCACCAAATCAAACACCCTTTGAACTTTTGGAATCAGTTGTTGGGTTGGTTTTGTCCGCAAGTTGGGCTTGGGTTAGTTTAATCCAGCATCCTAATCACATGAGGGGCTAGGGGATTGGAGCAGTGTTAAGAATATGAAGTATAGGACTACAGTTTACCCATTCAGCTTTGAAAACAGCAAGACAAAAAATCCATAAACAGATGACTTCCACACCAGCAAACATAACCATCATACAAGAACAATCCAACAACAACAATGCACACTAATAGTGTATGGTGGTTATCTTGGGTTGAATATAGTTGTTGGAAGCACTACAATCAATTGACATGCACACTGAACTTCCTTGGAGATATTACTTTCACTGGTTTTTGGACCTTTTGTCTTGTACAAATCTCTTCTAGCGGTAATGTTGGATGACTAATCCTTTTGATTGCAGGGTTTATTGTAATTGTTTGCAGCTAAATTATGGAACTGTAATTTGTAGTTCATTATTTGTTTTAATTTTTATCTACATGCTTTTGTAATTTCTTCGTCCAGAATATGTTTAATTGCATGGTTGGTAGAAATTTTGTGACAACTTGGATATTTATTTCAGTTCAGAAATTCCAAAATCAAAGTTTGCTGTTGAGCTTGATGCAGCTAATGGGACATGGCTCTCTCCTGATGTAGCTATATTTTCTTCTAAGACAGGAGAATTACTGTTGCTAACATTGATCTATGATGGAAGGTATTACATGCCAACTTTATGATTGTGTTTTGTTCTTCATATTTTTTTTTGATGTTCTGTCTTCCAAGCATTTAGTACACCTGATGAATGCCTTTATGGCTCATAATAGATCTCTAGTTCTCTAACTTTTACTTGGGCTGGTTGTTTACCATCATCATCAACCTGTGTTTGTACTCTATGCAAGGTTTCAATATGTAGGATTTAAATCAACCAAGACGTTTTTTTAATATAAAATTAATGTCTTTTTTGGTCTCCTTTTGCCCCTTACTCTAATAGTTCTAATCTATGAATTAAGGAAAGGAATTTATTTTCTTTTCAACATGCCTATAACATCTAGACTTGTTTTCTCCTATCATGGATTGGACCTACACCTAGTTGCTTGTGGATATTAGTTTTTTTGGTTATATTATTTCTAGTAACTCCAAACATTCATCATAGTATTCTTATGTTTACCTTATTAATTTTTTATGTGCTTTTTCATAATAGCCAAACACTTTGTTTCATAAAGTTTATTAATAGCATTTGATAAATCCGATGGACCAACTAGAAGGGCGAATAGACTTAGCATAAAAAATTCTTGCTAAACACAAAATTCAAACAATATGTTAGACATCAGTGCATATGTGTCATAAGCAATCAGTGTGCGGAAATGTAGTAAAAAGTAAAACTACTTTAGTTGTAATGAAAATTAAGTTTAGCAGTTGAAATAAACTAGTAGCAACAAACATAAAGAAGAGATATAAAACAATGCAAACAATGCTAACAGACAAATTTAACGTTGTTTGAGTACTTTTCCTACTCCATTGCCTGTCACGTCAGTGCCACATTTCACTAAAGGAATATCTCACTATATAAAAGGTTGCAATGATTCTCTTTACTAGATGACATGAGCAGATCTAGATCTCTAGATCACTTAAAACAAATAATAAATGCTCACAATTGTCCTACACAAACCCAACCCTGTGAAGAGAATTTTTGATCAATGAGAACCATTATAAGCAATGGAATTCGAGAAATGAGTGATTATTTGAGCGATGCCCATCTAGAGGCTATTTATATGGAATTTCCAATGGAATTGTAAGATTTATCTTATCCATAAACTTTGGTAGACCAAAAATTGATAGTTGTTACCAAAACCCTAATAATTCTTGGGTAAATGATAATCAACTAGTTGACAAATAATTTTGATCACTAAACTAAATAATATCTAACAATTTGAAAATTAAAAAGTCAAGAACTTATAAATTTATGGTCAACCAAAAATAAGTGTTTAGTCAACCCACCTTCTTGGAAAGTGATCAAATGACAACATTTGAGCCTCAAAAGTCACTTAACAACAACTTGACATTAACTCAACATTTGTGCCTTAAGCCTTTCTATCAATCTAAAATGTTCTAACTTGAACATAGAAATCCCTCGTTACTTAATTCAACTCAAATGATAAGGATGATTTGCATTCTAAAGTCCCTAGTTAACTAGATGCCTACTTACGTATTCAAGCCAAATTACATAAAATGGTGTTTGTGTTAGTATTAGCTTTAAGAGTCAATTATGAGATGATTGATACATCCGGATTAGAATCATTGAGTTAGACTCAAGTGAATCCAACCATATGGATTCAATCTAATCCGAATTAGACTTGAGTTAGACTTAAGTGAATTCATTCACTAAAGAGGATTAATGGAGATTAATGAAACATTAGAAGAGTTAATTTTGAAATTCATTTAATTTTAAAATTAAATTCAAAAATAAAGAGTTCAAAAACGGTCTTAATGGAGTGTTAATGTTCATTAAGTCTCATTAAGTGAATTAATGCTTATTTTCATTAGATGAAGTACAAAAATATTTTTTC
Organism: Zingiber zerumbet; assembly: GCA_037833815.1. Classification (NCBI taxonomy): domain Eukaryota; kingdom Viridiplantae; phylum Streptophyta; class Magnoliopsida; order Zingiberales; family Zingiberaceae; genus Zingiber; species Zingiber zerumbet. The sequence continues at coordinate 17,822,308 of JBBMJZ010413104.1, read as the reverse complement.
TCTCATTTTTTAGTGTGAATTCACTCTTCTTCTCCTCTCTTTCTTTAGCCGAAACTCATTAGAGAGTTGCTAGCACAACCTTGAATGTTGCTAGCACAACCTTGAGTGTTGGTCTTCTTCATTTTCTTGTGTTTGTGTGGATACCGAAAAAGGCACAGACACATGATCGTGCTGAGATCCTAGCTGTCAGGAGATCGAGTACACGCATCAAAGATATAACTCCCTATCATGTTAAAACTTAATATATGTTTCCTTGCCCCAGGTCGTAGTTCAGACGGTGAGCGCATGACATCTCTAACGTAATGATCAGAGGTCGATTCTTAGGAACTGACGACCTGGGGTTTACCCCACCATACGTCTGACGTCTATGTACCTGTATGTACCTCCCTCCATATCCGTGGGGTCGGTACTAGGGGAGTCGTTAATGTAGCGGATCTATATTTTTTTTAGTATATGTTTTCTTTCTTCGCATAGATCTTTTAATAGAATTAGATATTTTTTGTTGCGCTTTATGCATATTTAGCGCTCTAGTTCCTTCCAAAGAAGTGTTTCCAGCCTTTGAAGTTGCCAGATAATCCCTTGTCATACAAACTGTCAGATTTATTACCTTTCTAAAGGGCACATCACCTCCAAGTTGCATCCCCAGAATACCCATCAGTGCAACCCAGAAAAAATTGATATCATGTCCTGTTTCAAGCAATGAAGTAGGATAAAATGCCTTAAAATCAGGAGTAACATCTGGCCAGCCAAGAACAGATAGTGGAAAAAGACCAGCTGAGAACCATGTATCCAGCACATCCGGATCTTGAGTAATCTCAAATTTCTTCCCAGAGAACAGCTTGTTTGCGTCCATGAGTGCCTCCTGCTCCTTTCTTCGAACGACCCAATGGTCATTGTAAGAACCCACATCTTTAAGCTGATCGTCTTCTAGTATCACATGCCAGGCAGGAACTTGATGGCCCCACCAAAGCTGCCTTGAAATGCACCAGTCCTGTATATTCTCTAACCAATATCTGCACTTAAAAATATACATGATAAATAAAAACAATAAACTTTAGGTATCCAGATCATAGTACAGGACTAAAAAATATATACAAAATCTTAAGTTAGCCAAAAGTTTGAATTACCTTTTCCATTCTTGCTCATACTGATGTGGTATAATCTCAATCTTCTTATCATTATCACTCATGACTTCATCAAGAGCTAGTTTTGCCTTGCTTTTGCAATCAACAAACCACTGAGGCTTTATCATGGGTTCTACCACGTCATTACTTCTTGAACAAATGCCAAGTTTCATTTCATTTTTCTGAGCTCCTCTGTATAGTCCCTTTACAAAGAAAAATTATACTTATTAGTATTGATAAACAATAAAAGTTAAGAAAAAGTGAAATTATAATGGATGGTTACAACAAAAAATTCACTTAACACCTTTGCCTTTAATGCGGCTCATCCTATCCAGAATTTGAGTCGGATGAAGGCCGGATGAGTTGTCGCTGGCGTTGACGGAGAGGCGATAGGGACACCCTTCTCGTATGCACCTACAAGAACGTACAGCCACGTGATGCTGACGGACCGACCGGGCACGATGTCCCTGATGTCTTCTTTCCCTGACAGCCAAAACGCTATGTCACCTTGATTTTAGATGTCACGTCCTCCTGACTTTTGGCTGTCACACCCCCTACCACGTCCCCTTGACTTCTGGCTGCCCAATTTTATTGGACCCTACCATTATACGTCGTATCAGCGGCTGTAACAGCTACATGAGCTGCAAACAGCGGCATCCCACCAAAATCAACACCACCATTGCTATTAATCTTCCCTTCATCAATAAAAATGTTGATAAAAGCAAGATTATGGCGCTTTCCAACTTCAAAGTCATTAGGATCATGAGCTAGTGTGATCTGCAATATAATATCAAGAAGAAGAGTATTTAACATATTGAAAGACAGACATAATAATCTTCATAGAACTATCATAGTAGTGCAATAAGATTACTTTGACAACCCCCGTTCCAAATTCAGGATCAACTAGGATATCATCCCATACTATCGGTAACTTCCTCCCATTGAATGGATGGACTGCACTTTTTCCATGTAGATGAGAATAGCGTTTATCCTTAGAATGAACAACAATTGCAGTGTCATTTAGGGGTAAGTATTCAATTAATTCGGTACATAAATTAACCTAATTAACCAAAAATTGATTTAGTATTGACTAACCGAATCAAATTAAAATTTACTAAAATTGAATTAATTGAATCAGTTATTTCAGTTAACACTGAATTAGCTAAATTTATTTAAAATAATAATAAAAAATTTATTTAAAATTAATATCAAATTAACCGAATTTTCACCAACTGTCACCCAACATTATCTCCACCCTCATTGTGGCTCCTACAATCTCACCCAAGCTTCCCTCAAGTGGATAAGCAAAGGAAGTCAAAACACCAAACTGAACTTCACACTCATGTCAGGGACCTTTCTGAAAGTCTCTTCTTTGGTTTCCTCATGATCAACCTAAAAGTAGTAGATAAATAGAATTAAAACAGTCTGTGGGTTCAAACAGAATACAACATTTAAAATTATTTTTAATATTTGATTCACCAATACCTCAATGTCAGATATTGCTGTCCGCAATGAGCAATCCCAATTGACAAGTCGATGATTCCTGAAAATAGAACCAGGTATAATGTGACAATGTTACCAAAAACACTTAGGATTAATAAGATTGAATGATAATGTTGCTAGAAAATTTCATTATTTCACCATCAGAGATGAAGGATTTCTAGAATATCTACAAATTAAGGATTTCTAGAATATCTGCAAATTTTGCAATTAAAAGAATAAGATTAATCAAGGCAGCTAACCTATAAATTAAACGTTGTTTATAAAGTCTGGCAATTGCTTCAGTGACCGCCATTGATCTTGCATTATCCATGGTAAAACACTGTTCTAAGAAAGATGTGCAAGAGATAAGAAGCCTAATTTTCTAAAGCAATAGAGTAAGCTCCCCTTTTAATGTCTCCTAAAACTGACCTCACGAGACCAGTCAAGTGAAGCTCCTAACCGACGTTCTTGGTTTAGTATGGTACCTCCATAGTCATTTTTCCATTCCCAAACCTACCAAACACAAACAGAAAACATAGAACATTAATCGACTTACCGCTATATGAATATCAATATGGAGCAATGAGAATTCCCATCAACACCACAAAGTGTGGCATGCTGAAGGGAAATCAGTTTTTTTCTTTTTTCAAGGTGCAAAAGGTTGAGACTAAAATAAAATATTGTTAACTAAGAGCTCACCTCAGACACAAATCTTTCACGTCCAATATCATTCCTGGTTAAATTCCTTTCACGCATCAGCTTCTTCTCTACAACCACATGATAAAAAGTAGCATCAGTATCCTTCAGAATTTAGTGATATAGATATAACAATAACAATAATCAAGCCTTATCCCACTAGATGGGGCTGGCTAAATTTAGTGTGACATACCTGTGAATACTTTTTCAATCCTAGAATAGCAATCATTCCTCACCAAGTTGCCAGATCTGTGAAAAAACATAGCAACTCCTTGCACATGGTACCAAGGAGATAGTAAATGATTAATTACTAAGTCTAACATTCAAAAACCAGTTGAACAAATAGAAATAGCTATATTGAATAAATATAGCTCAACACTGAACATAAGTGGTTGTTTTGCACAAACTCAGAATGATTGATTGACAAACTCTGCACCTTGCAAGCTATTTAAGATTTAAGTAACAAAATCATTCTCTTTGCAATTCCGTGGAACAAATTCCTCAATGGTCATTCTTGAAGTTGCATAACTAGGAAGTAAATAATCAGCTTAGAGAAGATGAAAAAAAAAAGCTTAGAAACATTTTAATGAACTGTATGGAAAGAAATACCACCTGGGTTGCTATACTAGCATGGTCCATTCCTGGCACCCACAGAGCATTATAGCCTGACATTCTCCTCCAACGGATAATTGTATCCGATCCTTAGATGGTGCAAGAAGCTATAAAAATGTCAAACATTGTAAAGAACTAAAGGGACAGAGAAAGATAAACAAGATAGGAGAAAGATGAGACCACAAAAGGAAGGATTAAGATGTCCTCACCTGTATTGCAGCAGTAAGAGCATGACCTAGCTATATGAAGAGCACCTGTCACATTTGGAGGTAGGAGTACCTGTAAAAAGTATAAATGCAAGATTATAAAAGTAGCTTAGTAACAGTTAAAAATACATGGATTGGATGCAAAGGATTCTATGAACATCAAAGTCAGGTGTGTCATATTGTTGCCAACCAAAAATACAAGTAGAGATTGTTTCCAAAAGTTAAATAGTAAGTATTTAATTTTTCATATTTTATTTTCTGAAAATAAAATAATGAAAAAGTTATATATAGCAACTGGGACAACTTTTTGCAAACAAAAATTAATTTAATTTCCTGCCAAAGAAACAAAAAATTTATGGAAATGGAAGAAATAGACAACTTTTGCCTAGGTTTAAAAAATCATTCAGAGCCGGGTATTGATCCCCTGTCAGAACAATAAGTCTTGGCTTAATTTTGTTTGATTTAATTTTGGTTTAGTTTGATTCAACTCAAAATTTTGGTTTAATCGGTTTAACTGAATTTTAATTTTCAAAATCAAAACTGAACCGATTAAACTGATATTTTTAGAATAAAAATGAATTAATCGAAATGAACTTTTAACTTCGGTCGGTTCGGTTAGTTAATTCGATTTAACCGAATTTTTACTCATCCTAAGTCTAGGAATCTAGAAGTGGATGAGAGCGTATGTAAAGAAGAAACAAATTATCCGCTGTTCCGTTTGGTTCGTTCCACCATGCTCGACGCAGGGAGGTTTTTGAGGCGAGTTGAGGATTCAATGCCAATGAGCTATGAGCACGATCAGGCTAGTAAGGGTTTTGAATTGGACTGGCTGTCCAACTGAACTGGAACGAAATCTTTGTTTACTTGGAGAGAAAATTCATCCTGTGTAAGAAGAGTTGTAATGCCTCGAAATAGTGCCTAACCTTCCTATCCAAAAAAAATTAAATTTATTTTTTAAAGACTAAAATAGATGATAATCGATAATTATTATTTTTAATGTGATAAATAAAAGTTTATTAATTGTATTTGAGGTTTTAACTAAAATTAGTTTAACTAAAAAGATAATTATTTTAAATTGTGATAAATGATGATAATTAACATGATTAATAATCTCTTATAAAAATCGAAGTATTTCATTTTCTGAATAATGCATATGAATATTAAAAATTCAAAGAAGACTACGTCCATACAACTAATACGTATTTTGCATTTGTTTTCAAAAATTAATAACATTTTTACCATTTTAATCTATATAAAATTGTATTTTCAATATTAACACTAGGGTAAATTGAATAAATCGACGTAACTAACTGAATTAAAAAAAAATCAGAATTTTAAGTTTTTCCTAAAAGAATCGATTATATATGTTGAAGTTTGATTTCTTATTAGATTAAATTTGATAAATCAAAATAAAAAAGAATTGATAAAAAAAATTTAACGTAAATGACAATGGTGTTGGATTTCTAAAATCAAGATCAATATTTAGATTTTAATTAGAAAATTTTGATTAACTCAAATTTTGATAAAATTAATCAATATTTTATTAATTTAGTTGATTTAATTTTTATTAAAAAAAAATTGATTGATTCAGTTAGTTCAAAAAAAAATTCATTTTGTTCGATTTTAACTTAATACTAACCCTTAAGTAACTCATTACATTGCATTACCTAAGTTTTCCTCACTCAACTGAAATTAAATTGAAAACTATTTTTAAACCAAAAAAAAACAAAAATCTGCAACATTTTTTAGTTTCTATCAGAAGTATCACCAGGGAATCGACAAGAACCTCCCTTCTACTGTACTTTCAAGTATATTATTTCAAAAACCCACCAAACAAAAAACTATAATTTTTTCAACGTCAAAGATTACAA